>JARACY010001154.1:0-64983 GCA_029255725.1 Scrobipalpa atriplicella | reverse complement strand
GAGAGCATCTTTGTATGATTTTTTTTTTTCAATGTAAAATTTTTGTGCTTTGGAAAAGTTGTTTGCTATCATCAGTAGAACATGTGGTTTAAAGGAACGCAGTACTTTTTTTACACCCTGTAGAATAGGATGCTCTTAGTGAAACGTACAAGTGTGTTTCCACAATCGACATAAACTAAACGACATATAAAAAGAGGAAGACTTCAAACACATTTCCAAGTCAGCAAAAAAATGTCAAACTCGTGACCACAAGTATCTACTATATAATAATGAACAAACAACTTATGTATCGTAGTCAGCATTTTGCTGAGAACCTTCATAGGACATTTTAAACCTTATTTAGCGTTTTAAAGTCAACAAAGATGACCTAAAAACTCGTGTACGATTGACCCCGGCAAAATTAGTAGAAAACAAAGTTATGCCGGCTAAATCACTTTGTAAAATATGTTATTTAAGAACACCATTAACGCATACGAGTTCAAATATGACCACCCATTTTTGATAATTTATATTTGTTTGGTTACCTTTACTGAGTGAAAATAACTGATAAAAAAATTGTGGTCATATTTGGACTCGTATGCTGTAAAGGGTTAAGAAGTAAGTGTGACAAGAACACTGCTAAATTGGCACCAGGCCCGCCGCGCCATATCTAAACCACAAAATCCTTCTGCACACATTGCAATGGTGGATGATCTCAATGGCTTGCGCAAGCGCATTATAGCAAGACGCCAAGAGCAAACATACGCCTAATGCCGTCTTGGACCTTCCGTGACGAAACTGTGATAAGGATCAAGAGTGGACAATATAATGTTACGGTTATTTTTCTGTACTGGATTGGGAGTAATAAAAACATAATGTAACAAAACGTGTTACTTCCATGCTGGACTGGGAGAGATAGAAAAACATAGAATGTGCCAGCTGCATCTCCTCCCGGGCATGCTGTAAAAATCAGCTAAGGGATCCGAGGGTTTCAGTATTGTACCTATAATTTAGGCGATGGGCTGACAACCTGTCGTCACTAAAGCTATATACAGATTTATCTGAAATAACCCTCAAAACTTGTCAGACGTGGCGGAACGACCGTTGTTTAGGTCGTTTACGCTCTGCCTACCCCATTAGGGATAAAGGCGTGATTATATGCATGTATGTATGTAGAATAACAGTTTAAACAAGCACATCACTAGCAACTTTATTTATTACTTACTTGCAAAGCTGACAAGCATAAATTAGTTGTTATCCGTTTTTTTGAAGAAGTTACACGTAATTAGCGAATTTCCATATCTGTTTCCGGTACCGATAGTGACTAGTGATGGGAAAAATTCTAGGTAACTGTTATAACAATTAATACAACTGTGGTACCTGTTACTTCTAGGAGCGATATAAAATCAATTAAAATACCAGTTTTTTCCCAGACATAATTTAGCCAACTAAATTAATCTTAAAGTCGTTTACACTCTGCCTAGTCCTGCCTACCCCATGAGGAACGGAGGCGCGATTTTTTGTACCGTCTCACAGGTACTTTATAAACTATGAACTAATGTAAATTTTCATTTGCAGATCTCAATTTTTTCGAAATGTTGATACACATACAGTATAGTTTTTCTTATCAATAATTTACCACAATGTAGGTACTTACTTACTTATATTTAAATCGACGACGATCGGTCCGTCGACCCATAGGTCAAAAAACACACCTTCCTGACCTGTATTATATGCTAAACCACCATATCGATTACAATTTTAAAATCGATATAAATACAGAATTAAAATTTCAAAGTGAGACTTGTCGATTCTTTGACCAAGTTTTTTTCGAATGGCTAAGAATATTTTTTCCATGTTTTGTTATTGTAATTCGTGCAATCGATCAATCTGGAGATAGGTTTTTTCTTTGTTTTCAGAAATAGTTTTTTTTTTGTATTTTTATTGTTTAGTTCTGGCTTTGAAATAGTTAAATTGGGCATGATTTGAGAAATATTGGTAAAAAATTAAAATACAGAAAGACACTAAAATATTCTCAGCCAGCACTGTCAAAAATACTTCCTAATGTAAAAAAAACATTATTCTTTTTCCTTCTTCTTTTTCTGTGTTCTGTCTCACATTAGGTGATGTTAGCAGAATTTAAAATACATTATACTAGGTGCATGCGTATAATCACACCCATATCTCTTACAGGGTGGGCACTAAAGAGAATAATATTTTATCATATTTCATCATATTGTATAATAGAAGCATTAATACAGTTACATTCCGTCGTCTATCTGTCGCGCCAACCACCTTTATTTGTCAACCAACATCCAAACGTCAAAAATATACGCAAAAGGGCTATCCGACCAAATTGAAAACCACCTTATCTTGCACCTTTAAAGGACAGCACCTGACTTCTCATTCTGGTCATATTGTACAATGTTTAAACAGTTTGCCTGTGTTGACTCTCCAGAAAGGATGTGTTTCTTGGGGACGACTTGGCTTTTATTGAACTTGGGCGAAGGCGCTGCAGTACCTATAACGTCGCGACGTTACAACTTGATCTCCTAGGTGACCATACCTATGTTTTGAGAAAATCAAAAGAAACTGTTTCACTAAAAAAAAAATCTGGCGGTTGTAATTATTATTATTTTTTTAATAGAAAAACAATAAATACATCAATGATTTAATTTTTTAAAGGAAAAATTGCTGTTAATCATTATAAAATATTTGATGTGCACGAGCTTACGTAATTGTATGGCACATGCGATATTTTAAATGCCTATTTTTGTCGACCCGCCACATAAGAGATAAGAGGTTAATAAGAACGTCTTTAAAACTACAAAATGTTAAAGATATGTACATATACATAGGAGTTTTTTTTAATCAATAAAAGCTAAAATGTCATTTTGACAAATTTGACACATAAGAGGTTTTAAAGTCGCATCGACGACAAGGAGAAACTGTCAATCGATGTCAAATCTCAAGATGGCGGCGCTGGTTCATTTTTTCGCCACCTTCATTTGGAGCGTAGTCGTACTGTAAAGGTTAAAGAGGTCGTCGACATAAAAGTCCTTTGGTTATTTCGGAATGTGGAAGAGTTTGTTACATTTTTGAGTAATGCTTGTGTGGAGTGATAAGATTTTGGACGTAAGATTTTAGATTTTTTTGTTTTGAATGGACATACGTTTTAGAACTGCACTTTTAATCAGCTGGTTTTAAGCAATTAAAAACGTATGATCATTTTAATTGTACTTATAATCGATATAATATTGACCAATCTATTTTCAGTTACAAGAGTTTTAACTAAAATTGTCTTGTTTTACCCATTAAAATCAAACCTCTAAAAAAACTTAAATTTCTTGATTTTTTGCAATTTTATTACAACAGTGCATTTTATGTACCATCATATTAAAATTCAGACAGACACATGAGACATAGACCTAGGTTTTAAAAAAAACAAAAAATATATAGAGAAATAACTTACTTTCACTAGTTATTGTCCGTAATCTACCAGATCTAAATGATATCTATCTAGATATTTATCTTTTTTAAAAGTAGAAGCATCTGCCTTCATTCTAGTCTCGTACTACAATTTCAAACTCGTGCTATAACAGTACCAACTTTATAAGACATGTAAAACTACTACAATTTCCTTGTAATTGTTGTAGACAAACGGGTCTTCTTACAATGGTCGAATGTCACCGGCAGGACGTGAGCGGAATTCGTAGGCTTATGATGGTTTTAAAAAAAATAATGCGGGTTTCGCGCCCAAACAGCTGTCAAGTGTCGTCTTTTTCTTTTCCAACCAGGCAGTCACTTTTTTTTACCTTAATATTATTTTACATTTACTTATTTTTATTTAGTGCTGCACAATCTCCACATTTACTAGACTCTACATTTTGATACCAAACAAAGCATTTAAATCTAAGGAAAAAAGTTTAGGGTTTTTTGTATCTTTGACATAACAGGTAGAGGTAACCTGAATTTCAGCATAGATGACACTATTGACACTATAATTTTTTACCCTACATTTTTTCCGAGGCACGTTCGAAAACCCAATCGTCTCCGCTTTCTAAAACCCGCGTATCTTTTTGTGATTTCGTAACGTAACCCGGGCTTCAGTGCGTCAAAGATTTAAAAGAACGTGAGCGGGGGCGCTGCATGTTGGGAAAACTGTCAAAAATGGCATTAGCGGCCATGTTGGCGGCTTTATACTATACCCCGTCCATTATAAGATGATTACTGACTGCTCAAGCTTGATGAGTTTTCTCGAGGGAATCAGACATTTTCCCGCAGTAAAAAGTAACCTGTTACTGAGGGTGGATGATCTTTCTAATGATGAAAATAAATCTGAAACCTGTCCCGCAGTTTTGGAGTTTATCGTCATTTTATATGAGCTGTCAGTAATCATATTATAATGGACGACGTATAGTTCCTTTCAGCGCCATGTTCATTTATATCTTAGACGTACTTTAACCTCGCCGGCTATATGGAAACATTGCCGAGTAAATAGCAGTTGTATTGTAATTCAAATAAATTTAAATTAGCCACCGTACTGTCGCAACGGTGGACCGAATATTCTAAGAGTTCTGATGTAATCCACACGTTTTCTTTGTGTGTTATCCACAAATCTTGGGGAGGTTTGTGCTGAACGTGTGTCGCATCTTTGACACCAACTTTTGGGTCACCTTTTCACACATACGTGTATAACTATCACGTCTATATTTCTGGGTAGGCAGAGCGTCAACTGGTAAATAAAAGCCACTATTGATATCGCCGAATCTTTTATCTGTCAGTGCCTCCGTGGTCTTTGGTTTGAGCCATGTGCTCACGATCCGCAGGTCCTGGGTTCGATTCCTAGGAAGAGAACATAAAGTTTCTATTCGTTAATTTATCACTTTATAAGATTATCTCCAGTTTAGCTAGGAAAATGCAGGATGAATCACCAATTTGTCGCTGTTATTGATAGCGGTCGTAACTCAAACCATATCAGAGCCCTATACTAGCTGTGCTATTAGGCGGTTTAAAAACTCGTACATCATGTTTCATCGGGGTCAGAGTCATGTGTTTACTCGAAAACCCATTCGTTAAGACGAAGTCCATCCTTCAAATTGCAATACAAGCTAAGCTGTCTTCAACTTATATTCAAGTCATGTTCAACTCTTCTATTGATCAGTTAGTTGATTATTGTTTTTGTAGCCACAACTTCACTGTGCTTTGCCGGCGAATCCTCAATTCACAGGTATACGGCAGCGGTCGTCCTGGCCGTGTTGCGGTAGGTCCAAGGTAGTCCAATCCTGGGTTTCGCACGTCCACGCGAAATGGCGTGCACTTGTTAGTGACGCGTATATAAACATCATACCAGGTAAAGAGGTGACCCACGGAGAACTTCAGAATAAGAAATGAAATAATACTTAAGCTATGCTACGCTAAACAGCAGACTTCTTGAGGTGGTTCAAGAAAGTTTACCAGTCTAAAATTCACCCTTATAAGCGCTAGAATTTAAGATTGAATTTCCAATGCGCGGACTATTTCATTGTCCACGTGGCTCGAAACCTAGGTTACTTACTTTTCACAAGTTAGGCGCCAAACATCTTGCTGTTGCGTTGATTTGGGAAATGTGCAGTACTATTCAGGTTTCTTAGTGAGCTGGCTCCATTATCTCGATCACAAATCAAAAGAGCAAACCAAATTGCAAATAAAAAAAACTTTGTATTTGCCAATCCACTCATTCATTCAAAAAAGCCTACACCAATAAAGCTTTTACGAGGCTAATCCAAAAACAAATAAACACTAATAATTAAATTAACTTTCAAGACAATCGGAACCGCCAACCGACAGTCAAAGCAAAAAAAAAATAAAAAAAAAACTGAGGACAGCCCACCCAGGAGATTCTCAAACACAAACACAAACTTTGGTACTCTTGCAAAACGTGCTGATTTTTTTAAATACTTACATAAAGTCACGTCTTCTCCCTTATGGGGTAAGCAGAACGTAAATAAAATCTAGTAAAAAGGCGTTTTCGCCACGTCTGACAATCTTGTCAATCATTCGTTCTGATCTCAGCAAAATATTGAGCTTCGGCAACGAATGATTCTGGCCGGAAAAGTTGGAAGCAGGAATTTTAACTTCGGGGCTTTGTTTGGACTATCTAGTTAGGAGATAAAAGTCCTTACCCCTCCGAGGTCCGACCGAGACGGGGGGGGACAAAGAAGATCTCGTTTTTTGGTTTTATGCCTACTTCTAAAAAACGGTGCGTCGTACGAAGTTTTGTCGTATTACATAATGGAACCTAATGAGATTTTCTACAACTTTGGCCTTTACACTTTTTATCTATCTCCAATATTCCAGCTTATCCGTCTATATTCCCCTAATGAGCATTCATTTACCAATCTATGAGGCAATTTTAAATACAAGAAAAATAAAAAAAAGTTAAATACATAGTTTAGTGTTGAAAAACCTATACTTTTCTCAGGAATTTTTGAGTTTTTTCTTACACCAAATTCTGATTGAGCTATGGAACTGTTTTTCTAAATTTTCAGGTCCTTAATTTTAGGTTTCTTATTTTCCTTCCTGTAAACCCTGAAACTGACCCCTGTAACCCCGGAAAAGCAACTATAACAATCGCCATGCATGTCGGAAGCAATAATTTTCATAATAAAATCTTTAAATCCACCGTGAACTATGCGTTCGCGCCTTTATCGGACAACCAACCCTACATATGCCTGTCTCTTTTACTCTTACTCTGGACTCGTATATATTTGTCCTGTTCTAACGGCGGCCATTGCTGCCGTTGCTAGGCAACCCTTTTGTTTACTCTGCGCTCCTGGCTAGGCAAAGGTTGACGATCGGACCGTAGAGTACGACTACATTTTAAATGAATGTAAGGAAAAAAGGAACAAACGCCGCCATCTTGAGATCTGACTTTGATTTGACAGTTCTCCTTATACAGCAGCGCCCTCGCCCACGTTCATATAAAGCGTGGTCGGATTGTATGCGAACCTGAAACGTTTCGTTTTATGCATTTGATTGATCGAAACAATTGAAAAGGTGTTGAGTTGCTCCGAGGTTAATAGAGTTTGAACTCAAAGAATTGTTGTTTGCATTTATATTGAACAAAATACTTTATTGGCAAATATCGCTTTGGGAATCGAACCCGCAACCTCCGTACCGAGAGTCCAAGTAGACCACTACACCACGGGAACAGTAATCGGGTAAAATACCTATAATGCCATGGGACAGTTGAGACCTCAGCTCCTCAAGTTACAAGTTTAGTCTAGTCGACTTAACTGCATTTTGATTACTAAGGTTACATGAATTTCTGACCTCAACGGGTTGAGCCAAGATGACAGGGTGACCACGGGGTGTTTGGTTATGTATATTAGCTTAGTTAGAGCTTTAATGCTGGAATTCTAGCGACAAAAATGTACAACAGACGCTTCTCGTATTTTTTGTATCATAAGTTTCAAAGTGCCGTGTGATGCCGGGTTAGAATAGCATCACCCCATAACTTCCTGCGGGTGTCGTAAAAGGCGACTAAAGGATAAATCCAGGGAATGTCAGCAGCGTTCCCTGTGAATGAAAACTTCTACTGCGCTCACCAACCCGCCTGCCAAGCCTGGTGAGTATGGCATATACCCCCAATTTTGGGGAGGCCCATGTCCAGCAGTGGACTGTTGTGGCTGATGATGATGATGATGAACTTTCAAAGTACATGTTGAGATTTTAAAGTAATGTTTATTCTAGCTCATGGGACAGTACAGTAGTGGTTGACTTTTTGTTAATTTTACACTACAGCTAATATATTTATCACATCTAACTGTCAGATTGTATAGAGATTTGACAAATAGATGCGCTATCGCGGGGCGGCATGCTACGGGGACTTGTTCTTAATACCGTTAAAAACAACCCGGATGTTTCTATATTTTATTAACACCCTGTATTATGTCAGTCTGGTATTATTTCCTCACAGTCACACTTGGAGCCATGTCATTCTTCTAACCACTGTTTGAATGGTTCGCCTTGTAACACTTGGAGCCCACCGTCCAACTTTATGAACTATAACTTTGGTGCTTACCCTATACAATGTATTTTTATGTCGTGTCATTGGTTACCTATATTATCTTATTATTATTACCGAGGGTACAGTGTCAAAATATGAGAAACATGTTTTTTTTTACGGTAAAAGAATATTGACCTAAATGCATGCCTGACCATCATTGACTCTGTCTAAATCTGCACTGGCCCAGGCCAATCTAGTCAAGAGCTTAGCAAAAAAAAAAAACTCTGTCTAAAATAAATAATCCTGCCTGACTCTACTATCAATTTTGTGTAGTAGACTTTTTACTCGGGTGTTAATTTAATTGCGTGCCATAGCTTGTTTTTATGTGAAAAAAGTCTCGGTGCTCGAGCGAGGGTTCTATATTCGGTTTAAATACCCCTAAGTTGGTACGGAAGCCTCGGTGAGCGAGACCGACTCGCACTTGACCGTTTTTTATTTTTATTTTATATTTAACACCTTCCCACATTGAAGTTTTAAAGTCACTTTTAGAATGCTGTTTTTTTTAGTTTTTTTTTTACAGCTGCAGATTTGTTACACTAGTCTATGGTCCGTCCGTGCATCGTCAAATCGCGTAACCTGCGTGATGAGTCCGGTTTTTTTTTCAACAGCACTTCTATTGTTCATTACTAACTCGGTCATGGTGTTTCGTGTCTACTACGAATTATGTGGGCATGACCTAGAGACTAGGTTTTAGTAACTAGGATTCTCTAAAAATATTCTTCTATTAAAACAGTGGAAAAAATATCCGCCATTTTCTTTTTCACCAAACTATCAAAAATTCAGTAGATCCATTTGCGGACAATATGAAATAAACGGAGCTAGGCACAAATCAGGTACTAACCGCCTAGTTACTAAAACCTAGTCTCTAGGTCATGCCCACATAATTCGTAGTAGACACGAAACACCATGACCGAGTTAGTAATGAACAATAGAAGTGCTGTTGAAAAAAAAACCGGACTCATCACGCAGGTTACGCGATTTGACGATGCACGGACGGACCATAGACTAGTGTAACAAATCTGCAGCTGTAAAAAAAAAACTAAAAAAAACAGCATTCGGAAAGCTGCATTGCAGGTTCAAATTTTGCCTGTAGCGAATTTTTAAAAACTGTATGCAAGGGAAATGTTTTAGTCCATGAAAGAATATTGTAGTACCAACCGATATGGTAGGTAGTTGACCAATATTTTTTTTCTTTATCTTTATAAATAAATTAAAAATTTAAGTTTTTTTTTAAATTTTACTTCGCAATTTTAATAACTTAGGTTTTAGGGGTAGTTTCTGGGCATACTGGGCGATGTCGCTCCATCGTCACCTCTATTTTGATCACCATTGGTCTTGTCTAAGATCATAATCATAATCAATTGGTATCCAAACGCAAAAAAAAAAAAACATTGAAATGGAATTCCTAAAAAAAAAAATACCACACTATTAAAATTTAAAATAATATGTGCTAGCTTTCTGTCAGCGGTGTCACCCGCCGCTAAAGAAGCTTTCCCGTGGGAATGATGTAATTTCCCGTGGTAAAAAGTAGCCTAGGTTACTCAGGGTGATCGTAGCTTACTAAAGGTGAAAGAATTTTTGAAATCGGTTTAATAGTTTTTGAGTTTATTCGTTACAAACATACACACACACAAAAATACAAAAATACAAATCTTTCCTCTTTATAATATTAGTGTAGATATTGTAGATTCCCACACTATTTATTTAACTTTCATTTACGTTGGCGCCACACATACCTATATTTAGCTAATTATTATTTTTTTGCCTATATAGAAATTATTAGATAATGCCTTGTCTATAAATTTTGTAACTCTACACCCCACAGATCATACACTGACTACTTGACATTGGCCCATGCACTTTGAATGGACGTCAGAACTATCCAATACATAACATCATAACTACAATTCTTCTCATTGCAATTTCATCTTTATTATATGCTGTTTAGAGTACAATTTTGTATACTCCAATGTAACAGACACAGACAGGTGACAACAGGCGTAACTGCAATATCTGTAGATCAATTTCGTCTGTATTCTTGAGGGATAAAGATCATATTTGTTTGGCAAATTTTTCTAAAAGAAGAGACATGTCATTTGTCGCAGCCTCAGTTTTTGTCTCAATGGGAAAATACTTAACAATGATCTCTTGTTAATACTAAATCGCCGTTAAATTCTACTTGGGCAAGGTTTTTCACAGTTATGTGATAATTCTGTCTTTATTTCTCGTGACATTGAACCCTTTTTTATTTGACGTGGCGTATTTCTGGGTTCGGAACAGGTGCGGGTAACAATATTTTTTTAAGAAAATCTACGATTATAGCCCAGCAAGTAAATATAGCCAGGTTTGTCCCCTAAGATTGTTTGTATAGGAAAACTGTTGCGGCCGTATTTTGGGCCGTATAATTCTTATTTTGTGTCGTATTGTAAACTCTTATATCCGAGCACGCGACTCGTTCCGCTCAGCGTCATCTGTGAAGGACGGTGCAGTGTGTGAATCGTGTCGACTAGGTTAAGTAAATTAATAATCTGATGGTCATTCCAACAACCAAATGGGCCGAGTGCAAATGGGGACTTGTGTGTATGCTAAGTATTTTTATCTCACGAATGCCAAATCCGCACTAAATATTGCTCTCAATCTTGAGATCGCTTTATAAATACGAGCCTTAGGCCCGTATTTATAAACCAGCTCTAAAGACTGACAGCGAGTTTGAGTTCGTATCAGAAATGTCATTCCAGTACAAAATCACCTGTCAAATCCGCACTCAATATTGCTCTCAATCTTGACATCGCTTTATAAATACGAGCCTTAAAGATAGGTCTTCTGGACTTCCTTTCCAATCCTGAACTAAATATCAGCCTCTTTGATATTGCGAAACCTATGTAAAGAACACAGCAACAGCAAGCAATCATGTTATAGGTTATATGTTTCAGATACAACGCTGCCAAAGTATGGAATAATATACCGCCACCAATAAGAAATATACCTACATTAAAAGCCTTCAAAAATAAATTTAAAAGTTTTCTTATTGATGGCGTTACAAGAAACGAGGCGTGTATCTGAGTCTGCAGTGTGGTGTAGTTAGCGTTGCCAGGTCCTCATACCGAAAAGCCGGACAGAGCTGTGAGCTTGGCCTAACATTTGGGTCAAAAAGCCGGACATCCTGCATTTTCAACAATTTTAAATATTCGTGTAAAAAATCAATTTTTTTTTGGCCTAACATTTTGGCAAAAAAGCCGGACACCTTGCATTTTCGGGGTTTTTTTTGGTGTTAATGTAGAAAATTAATGAAAACCAAGCTTTTTTGATAATTTACAATAAAACGAATGCCAAATTAGTCTAAAAGTACTTTATTATTAATCAGTCTCAATAATTCTTTCCTTAATTCAAATTAAATTCCTTAATTCGAATCGCGAATTCGGTCTCGATGCGCGCGAATTTTGAAATCTAAAAAGCCTAACAAAAGCCAGACAGGCCGGACAACGCTTATTTTGGCCGGACAGGCAATCAAAAAGCCTGACTATGTCCGGCTAAAGCCGGACGCCTGGCAACGCTAGGTGTAGTTTCTGTCATCTACGTATCTATTTCCGTATTTTATATCTATCCTCTGTTTTATATAATAACTATTATCACTTTTATGTACCTAGGTATATTAGTAATATATGATAAATTATGGTACGTAAAAATAAATATAATAATCATTAGGTACTATATTATACTTTTATCATGATTATGTTTGTAACTTACATTTTATTTGTTACTATGTATTATATTATTTAATTATGCTACAAATATAGGTAGGTACGTGAACTTAACGTCGTTCTCCGTAGCGACGCCGACCGATTGTCACCCTGTGGTGCTGGCAGAATACCAGCGTCGCGGCTTCCGCTGCGACTTATGCTGAGTCAGCTCCCTTTCTCTGGCACAGTACATAACATACTACAATCATTATATGTTTATAAGAACGTTGTTTATTCGCCCAAGTAATAGTTAATAGTGTTACCTATTTTTAGATCTTTTGTATACTGTAGTGTACTATGATTATGTTGTGTACTGTGAACTGGAGAATAAAGCGTTATCTATCTATCTATCTATCTATCTTATAATCGCAAAGCAGGCGACCCTTGCATGCAGTTGTAAAGGCCAAAAAAAAACAGATGTCACAGCACAGATATGCATAAAAATATTTTATTATAAAACCACCAAGTGTTGTGAATAATATTTTTGGTATAAAACATAAACGCCATTGTCTTTTATAACGAAAATAGTTCTCAAACAATGAAATGTTCCATGGTCTAGTCACAACATTTGTGAGGTATCCAAGTAGCTGTATGAAGAGTACGACAAAGTTTTAAATGAATGCGGGTAGGGGCGCTGCAGTATAAGGAGAACTGTCAAATCTCAAGGTGACAGCGTTAGTTCCTTTTTTCGCCACATGCATTTAAACCCTTGTCGAGCTATAGCTGGCTGTTTTGTTTTCAAAACCTTTGCCCGCGTTCCAACTTGAAGTTTTAGTTCGCGTCGGACGCCATTGTTCTAACGTTCTATATTTGAAAAATAAGCCCGCGAATTTATTTTTTGAATATTTTCTTTTTTATAATGTTGCGTGCCGTGTACGTAGAGATTTGGTTAATTCGGTCGTGTTTAGTTTTAAAAGATGTTTGAAAAAAGTGAAGATTAATTCCCTTTTAATCTAGTTAAACACTGTTTTTATTGAACGTAGATGTTTTCTAAATGTTTATTGTGAGTGATTTCATTCTAAAACGTAATGTGATTTTTATGTTGTATCGAAACGTAGTTTAGATGAACCTTAAAAAAACAAGCCTCATTGGGAACCAAAGAGCGTGGAGCACATAAAATATAATATACAGAGCGTAATAATTACCAAATAGCAAGTGCAGCCAGGTGTAAACACTATATCCTACTCGGTGTATGGGGAAAACCGAATATATCGTGTAGAAATAATATAAACTATTAAAATTAAACGCAATTTTCACATTTGCATTAATACAGGGAGTAATAAAACTTGCTGTCCAATCTTTAGGGTGTGAACCTACACATGAAACTGAACAACTTACCCCAAGGAACATACATACATACATATAATCACGCCTTTATCCCTAATGGGGTAGGCAGAGCGTAAACAACCTAAACATAGGTCGTTCCGCCACGTTTGACAAATTTTAAGGGTTATTCCAGATGGATCTGTATATTGCTATAGTGACAGGTTGTCAGCCCATCGCCTAAATTACAATACTGAAACCCTCGAATCCCTTAGCTGATTTTTACAGCATGCCGGGGAGGATATGCAGCTGGCACATTCTATGTTTTTCTATCACTCCCAGTCCAGCATGGAAGGAACCCCAAGGAACAATACGTCGAAATATAAAAAAAAAAAAATAGGACCTCCCAATGCTCCCATACCAAGTCAATCAGCTGGGAGTATTTGTATGGGATGTCCAATATTATTTTTTACATTCTAACCTATATTATATATTCATTGGGAAAAGGTGTTCAGTTTCATGGGTACGTTCACACCCTTTTGGTCAGCAATTTTTTTTTACTCGCTGTGAAAAAAAAAACGCAAAGAATTAATTTTCTCATCTGCATTATAACACAAGTGACGAAAAATGCAATTATAAAGCCTGCTTTGACTCTACTAATCTCCGTAACCGTAAGGGATATGAGCTTAAATTATTAAGTCAATAGTGATTTAAAAAAAGAGTGAAATAAAAAAAAATGTGATATTAAAAATGAAAACCCTAGTGCTCCTGATAAAAGCACTAATCCATATCACATCAAGCTCTGATCTGCTGCCTCTGTCAGAGTTCACCAATAAATTCGTCTTAGATCAGGTAAGTTGTAGAAATAAAAACTAACATACTTTTAGAAAGTCATGCCTATATCTTAAATCTCTTAAAATAGAACCGCAGTGATGAAAAAAAAAAATTTAAGCTATTTCTCTTCATGGGCAAATTGTAGGTACGAACTATGAAGCCATACATCCTGCCACTATATCAACACATTTCATTTCTGTATAAATAAACTCAATATTTTTCAGACGTGGCTAAAATGCTTATTATCTACTAGGCGTTGACGCTCTCTCTACCCCGTGAAGAATAAAGGCGTGACTAATGACTAATGTATGTGTAGGTACATTCGAATGCAAGAACTCAGTTTTCGAACAAATTCTAAGTACCTGATTTCTTCCATGCTGGACTAGGAGCGATAGAAAAACATAGAATGTGCCAGCTGCATCTCCTCCCGGGCATGCTGTAAAAACCAGCTAAGGGATTCGAGGGTTTCAGTATATTGTAATTTAGGCGATGATGGGCTGACAACCTGTCACTACAGCAATATACAGATCTATCTTAAATAACCCTCAAAACTTGTCAGACGTGGCGGAACGACCATAGCTTGGGTCGTTATCGCTCTGCCTACCCCATTAGGGATAAAGTGCGTTTTCATAGTTTGCCCATCTTAACATATTCGTCGCTGCCACCTTGACCGGATTCCCGCAGTTTCAAACGTCCATAACTGACAGTTACGCGGTTTTGCCTCGATTATATAACTTGTAAAGGTTAGCGCGCACTTGTCCATGCCGTACCTTGTCAGCCGGAAGTACCCGCACGCTAGTCGCTGCTTAACATGAGCTTCAATCAAAGTGGTTTTACAAAGTTTTTAAAATAGATATATTTGATGTTGGACTGGGAGTGATATAAAAACTTAGAATGTGCCCAATTGCTTCTCAGTGTTTTACTGTATTGTAAACAACCTGCGTCACTAACAGTAACAGAAATATACAAATGTATCTGAGTCAGAGGTGGCGGAACGACCTTTGTTTAGGTTGTTGACACTCTGCCTACCCCATTAAGATGTCAGATTGTCTCAGACAGACGTTTCACTTTGCCACAATTATATTATATCATTCATTACTCATGACATGCTTGCTTAAACTATTAATGTTCATTTCGTAAATATGCAATGTATTTTATTAATATCTTTTAGTGAAATTGTGCTGAGTTTGTTAAATTCATTCCAAACTCTCAGTAAATCGTAACTCTCAAAAATAAAGTAATTCGATAAATACTTAAATAGTGAAATTAAATTATTTACCATAATGCGCTCGCGTACGGCGTACAGCACATGGCAAGTGTGCATGAAGCTTTATGTAAGCACTATTAGGCAGTACATTGTGTATTGTCGAACATGAGCGTAAAATTAGTTTTAAGGTCTTCTGTTTGTCGTTAAAATAGAAAAGTGAGATTTTGGAATATTTTAAAATCTATACAATTTTTGTGGGTCACTACTGTGCAACTGTACCTACTATCAGGAGTGAATAGTTTTAAATTGCATTAAATGACTGTTTTTAATAAATTGACCTTCCATACAAATTATTTAAGCAGCTGGCACCCTTTGTATTGGAGGACCAATTTTTGGGCCAATTTTAGGGTTCGGTACCCAAAGGGTAAAACGGGACCCTATTACTGAGACCTCGCTGTCTGTCTGTTTGTCCGTCCGTTAGTCCGTCTGTCACCAGGCTGTATCTCAAGAACCGTGATAGCTAGAGAGTTGAAATTTTCGCAGATTATGTATTTTTGTTGCCGCTATAACAACAAATACTAAAAAACAATCTACAATAAATACTATGGGGGGCTGCCCTGCCATACAAAATCGTGATTTTTTTGCTCATTTTTAGGTTACCGTACCTCAAAAGGAAAATGTCTGACAAAGTTTTGAGGGTTGTTTAAGATATATCTGTTTATCGCTTCTTCTTCTGTCGTGTGGGTTTCGAGTCGATAGACCCGATGAACCCTGGTGTCAGAGTTTTTAAACCGCCGCCTGTATATCGCAGTAGTGACAGGTTGTCAGACCATCGCTTAATCATTGCCTAATTACAATACACGGTAGCCCTCGAATCCCATGATTCCCATTATTTCTACAACATGCCCAGGAGTAATTGCAGCTGGCACATTCTGTGTTTTTCTATCACTTCCAGTCCAGCATGGAAGAAACTCTTTAAACTGGTTGTAGGTAATGAAGTTTCCTCGAGAGCAAAGACCTTAAGTACAATAGCGCATTAAATTGTGTATAATGGTACTTATATGTAAGTTTGTTTGATTAGCTTGGGTTTATAGCTTCATGCTCGCTTATACTACTTGCTACATTCTCTAGCTATAGAGTAGGTAGTATTTAACAGAACAGCCTGTACTATAAGTGCTATAAGCACGTCGCTATGACGTCGTGTAGGTACATAAGAAAGACTATATAATAAATAAATTCGACACCTCAGCTACCGTCTCGGTAGCTCAGTGGTAGAGCGATGGACCATAGTTTGTGTTACGACCACTATCCAAGACAGCAACCGGGACCGACGGCTTAACGTGCCCTCCGAAGCACGGAACCTTTTTTCTTCCCGACAATCAGGTGATTCAGCCTGCATTGTCCTAACTAAACTGCCAAGCTAAACTGCCTTGCCTATAAAGACGTATAGAATAAGATCTAAAAAAGTTGATCTTTTACTACATACTCATGAAAAAAAAAAACGTCCTGTACCTACACAAATATAACCAAACATAAAACGCGAAACGAACGTGCGAATACAATAGTTCGTAAACCGAGCCTAGGTCTTGAGTTGAAACCTAAGAACCTAGCCTGGCTAAGGTTAGGCTTTAGGTTAGGTTCAGCTTAGTAAGCAAAAACTATTCAGCTTTTATACCGAAAGTGCGAAAGAAATCTTGCATTCTTACTGATTAATAAATAATGTAAACTGTAGAGTTCAGAACTTAGCGTCTGACACATTCTATGATTTTGATAGGCTGGCTTTTCGTCACTACTTAGTACCCATTTTCGCTTCCAGTGGAACAAGAAGCAACTGGTACATTCTATGTTTCTCATTCTCAACTACATAGTTCAATACGTAGCGGCTGGTACATTCTATGATTTTGATTGGCTGGCAACTCGTCACTCAAGTGTTTCGCTAGCAGTGTAGCAAGAAGCGACTGTTACTTACATTTTATCTACCTATGTTTTTCAATCGATCCGAGTTCCGCATTTAGCTGCTGCTTATAGTTATGTTTTCTTTAAATATCTATCAAATTATTTTTTCGTAGAAATGAAAATCATTTATGATCATGATCACACATTAGGTTGTAAATAAAAAATAGAGCATTAGGTATATAGCTTAGGACGGACGCCTATAGCATAGAATATTTCCGTTTATAAGTAATCTGCTTGCTTCCATGCTGGACTGGGAGAGATAGAAAAACATAGAATGTGCGAGCTGCATCTCCTCCCGGGCATGCTGTAAAAATCAGCTAAGGGATAGGTACGAGGGTTTCAATTATTGCAATTTAGGACTTGGAGGATTGGCTGACAACCCGTTACTAAAGCAATACACTACCTACATAATCATCTGTAATTAATAGCCCTCAAAACTTGTCAGACGTGGCGGAACGACCTTTGTTTAGGTCGTTTACGCTTTCGCTCTGCCTACCCCTTTAGGTATAAAGGCGTGATTATTATGTATGTATGTATAAGTAATCTGTGCCTATGCCTATAAGACCTATTAAAAGTAACATAAGTTTCAAAACCCCGGACTTTCTAAAGCATTACCTTTCCTTTAAGTTAAATAGCTATCTTCTAAACGCTCCATTTATTTCCGAAGGTTACCTGCTGTAAAACCACTACCATAACATTCTGTGTTAAAACCCGTGAAGCCTACTTCGTTATCACTTGTCTTTACGCGCCACTCAACAAAATGTTCAACGTTCGGAACAATCAGTTGTCGTAGGAAGTGCTTGGTGATATACACTAACCATGTCAGTACAATCTACCGAAACGATACCAAGTTGAACATACATACATATTAATCACGCCTTTATCCCTAATGGGGTAGGCAGAGCGTAAACGACCTAAACAGAGGTCGTTCCACCACGTCTGACAAGTTTTGAGGGTAATTCAAGATAGATCTGTATATTGCTATAGTGACAGGTTGTCAGCCCATCGCCTAAATTACAATACTGAAACCCTCAAATCCCTTAGCTGATTTTTACAGCATGCCCGGGAGGAGATGCAGCTGGCACATTCTATGTTTTTCTATCAATCCCAGACTAGCATGAAAATGGCGTTTTCGCATCTACAGCCTGATGAGGCGTGTCAGGATTTTTAAATTGTCTAGTCTAGACATACCTACAATAATTTGGGGCCCTTTTGAAAAGTAAAGTCCTCTTTCACCTCTTTAGTGCGAGTCTGGTTCGAGTAAAACTCGCAGTGACTCAGACCGAGTCATAAAAACGCACCAGATAACGTATCGTGTGTTTGAACAGACGCCTGTACACTCCGCCGCGCAGTAAGACTTGTTGGTTTAAGGATTTTTAATGTAAGAGCCAGTAGAGAAACCGTGCTTCGGAGGGCACGTCGATCTCGGTCCCTGTCTTTGATAGTGGTATTTAAACTAACCATGACAGAGACCTATTAGCTATGGTATAAGCCCTCGATTCGTACGCGTATACAAGTTGTCTTGCCTAGCCTGAATCGACGCGTTACCTAATTGAAGTAAGTTCATACAATGGCCACGTTTCGGCGTAAACCATATTTAACTAAAATAAAACCATACGTCCATATTTTCCGTCTTGAGCGAACAGAAAAGGATGGCAGAATAGACAGACGGACTTATTATAATTTCTGTTACTTCAAAAATCTATGGAGAGTCACGTAAAGTTAAGTCATGATGTGAACGAGTCCCGACTAAAATCATAATTATAATAAGTCCGTCTATACTGCCATCATTTTCTGTTCGCTTAAGATGGAAAGTGGCAGGACCATTCTAAAATATGTTAAGTTGGGTCTGCAACAGAATCGGCAGCAATTTCTATCACTAGGAACGACTATTCATTTTAATCCTATAAGTAAAATAATCTTTAGAATATAAGTAAAAATAAGTCGTGGTGTGGAAGTGTATCGATCGACCCATATCCTTTGAAAGTTTGAACTTTATTCTGACTGATCTTTTGACAGAAAATGACAGGTACTTATTTTAGTTAGATCGTGTTTTCGTTGAATCGGGGCCAATGTCTTGTAGATCGATGAGTTCGGTTAGGTCTGTATTTTGCGCCCATTCAGTCATCAGAGTAAGATCTTGTGCGATAGTCTGTATAGATTATGTACAATGCAATTCTTACTCATAAGGGTTCGTTGGATCACCCATGTTCAAGTCTTGGAAACATTACACATTGCAAAGGTTATTACTGTACGTAGTATATTATAATTACTCCATGATAATTCGTTTTTACTGAAATACTTTCAAGTCTAAGTGTTTCAGTAAAAACATGGACTAAGTGCGTCGCATTACAGGCTACATTAAAAAAAAAACTTAAACTATCTAAAACATGGTTGTACCTACCCATTTTAGGCTGACAACGTAAAACAAAAACAGAACGTTCATAGCGACGATTTCCTTCAAAACCAATTAAGCGATAGGCTGAAAATCCGTCCCAAAAGCAATACGCAATCTTGTTATTTTTTTCCTTTTACGTACCAAATTGACGCTCTACTTACTTAAATAAATAAATAATAAAAATTAAATTTATTGCTAAAATAATTTTAGTAAAATTACAAAGGTTTCACAAACTAAAACATGGGATACAATATATGCTTACATAGGCAAAAGGAGCTGTCTCAGCTTATCCTTGTATGGAACGACGCGGTTCCATACAATGCTGCTTCTCAGCCAACCCCCTCTCCCTAAGCTGTAAGGCGAGAGATTCTGACATAGAGGGCCCTAAAGTTACATTCTTAGCTATAGATTTTCGAAGATTAAACAGAAACAACACCAAATTGCTTTTTTTTCTTGATACTCTTTTATATTCTTCGTTACTTCGTAATGTACGAACAGTATTTTTGACAAAAAAAAAAACCGTTTTACCCACGTACACATAGCAACCAGTTATGTAGTCTTATTACAAACTTACATGGTGTTGTATGATCAGCTGTTCATTATTCATACATTTCTATTGTCATGTTGTATGACTAAATACATATTTTTGTGGCGAGGTATTTCGTTTCGTCATTAAGGTCACTGGTTACGAACTTCCTTTGGCCATAAATACCGTTAAAAGAATTGTCATAAGCAAATAGGCCTTTTCCTTTTCTTAAGAGGTCATTATTTCGACGAAATGGCCCTTTTTCCGTCATAGAATAAAAACATTGTCTTAATGTGTTTTCCTCTTATTTCCAGAGGCTCTCCAGAAGAAATGGCGTCAAGGAAGACGAGTCGAGTTGGTACTGGGATCCACCTCCTCAACCATCGAAGGATCCAAGTCTACTCGAACAACAAATTCAAGCTCTGCAAAAAGAAGTATCCACCCTAAGACAACGTGAGGGAACATCTACATCAGATAATGAAGAAATAGACAGGCTTCGAGAAGAAAACAAGAACCTTACAACAAATCTTGAAGATTTAGATAACCAACATCAGCTGGCTATGGAGAGGCTGCTCTCTCTTAAAAAGGAATTGCAGAAAAACTTCGAAGTCCTCAAACAAGAACACGAAGAGTTAAAAAGTAGTAACGATGAGTATGCTGCTGAAAAACAAACGCTACTCGCCAAAATTGGGGAGCGAGACAAAGAAATTCAGGAACTAAAAGCACATCATGCAGATTATGAAACTCTACATCACAAATACATGAATCTTGAAAAAGTTCACAGTATGTTAAGGGAGAATGCTGAAAAATTTCAAGAAGAAAACCAAGAGCTGCATGAAGAAATTTTTAGGCTACAAGAACGTATAACTAAATCCGAACACGAACTAGAACTAGCAACAAAACATTCTGAATTGTCAAATATGGTACCCAGGGAAAATTATGAAGAATTGCTGAAAGAACTCAACGATTTGAAAGAACAAAAGAACTCAAATAGAGACCATTTTGAAGAAACTAATATAGATGATAATGCTAAAAGTGTGATAGAAAGTTTGAAGAGAGAAATACGTGAGCTTAAACACCAATTAGCACAAAAAGAGAATGATTTAAAACATCCGGATCAAAATAGTATAAAATCAGAAAAGGTCATGCAGCTCTATAACAAATACGTTAATTTTGAGCTGCCTGTTGATTACATAGGGGAAATGCCATCATCAGATGACAACATAGTTTTATTTAAGTTAGAAAGCTCATTTAAAACATTAAATTCTTTCAAAAAGGAAATCGATGCTTTGGAACATAAACTTGCAGAAAAGAAACACGATCTTAGCGAGATGGAAGTACAAATATTTGATTTGACAAATGAAAATGATTTCCTAGGTGCAGATATTCTACAATTTCAATCGGAACTAAAAGAAATGAAGAAAAATAATGACTTTTTAATTAATGAAATTGCAGCTCTTAAAAATACATCTAAATTAGAACCAATTATGGAAACGCACGAAGATAATGTAGCAAAATTAGAAAGTGAATTAGATGATTGTACAAAACAGAATAAGAATTTTGAGACTGAGATTAAGAGGATACAAAAAGAACTTGGCGAGGTTAAAAACGAAAAAGTAGCGCTACAAGAGAGTTTAAAAGATATGCGAGAAAAATACACAATTATGCTTAGTGAGCTGGAATCATTCAAGAATCAGACAAAAGCTGTGGAAGAGCTTGAGAATGAAAATAAAACTGAGCATACAAATAAGCTTAAGAGAGCGATAGATGAAATTGATGATCTGAAGAAAAAAATAAGTGCGGCTAATGCAAAAAACGAACAGTTGTCCATAGACATTCACATTATAGAAAACGACAAAGTTCTCCTTACAAAAGAAGTTGATGATCTAAAACACGCGTTAGCTGATACTGTTTCAGCGCACCAAGGATTAGAAAATCTGAAATCCACTTTAGAAAGTAATTTAGCAAACCTAGAATCCAGATTAGATCAAGTCTCCAAAAATAAGAAAGAGCTTGAAGAGGATAACCGCAAATTAGAAGATAAATTGTCTGCTCTTGAATTGGCTTCTAAAAATTATCAATCAACGACAGTTGAGTTAAAAAAAGTTTCATTAGAGAAGCAAAATCTGAAGAACGAATTAGATCTTGTACGTGCAGAAAACTCTACCCTAAATGAAACTGTTCGAAATATAACACAAGAAATTTCAATGTTGAAAACCGCGTGGTTAGAAGCTGCAGATAATCCTGCAAATAAAAGCACCATCTCTCAACCCTCCACCTCTGGAAACGATAAGACATTAGAACTACAAGAGACAATCAAAACACTGCAAGAAAGAGTTCATCAACTAGAGAACTCCAGCACAGAAACAGAAATTTCAACATTGAAAGATCAACAAGAGAGTTTCATTAAAGAAATTACAACATTGAAAGATGAAAAACAAAACCTTATTGCAAAGAAACTGCAGCTTGAAGCAGAATTATCTTCGACAGATGCTAAAATAGCAAGCTTAGAAGAAGATTTTGAGAAACTTATCGCGGATCTAAACGAAAAAGATACAATCATAGACAACTTAAATTCTACTATTGCAGAAAACAACTCTACGATTAGTAATATCAATGATACAGTCACGTGTCTCAATACAACATTAGAAATTAAAAATCAAGAGATACAAAGACTAACTCAAGCTCTTAATGAAGCTACTGCAAAGCTTAATGAGACTTCTACGCGATCTGATAGAGGATTCGAAGAATTAAAACAATTAGAGGAAGAAAAAGCAGATCTGAGCAAACAAATTCTAAACTTCCACGAAGAAATTGAGTCGAAGAATGCTGAAATATCTTTACTTACTAACAAATCTAAGGAACTAGAAGAGTTATGCAATGGGTACAAAGCATCAATAGATAGCAAAGACAAAGAAATAAAAGAACTAAATCAATCAATAGTAGAATGTACTGACAAACTCAGAACTGCCGATAATTATTCACACTTAAATGATGAATATGCCAGTTTACTAAAAGAAAAAGAGACAATGGAAAAGGAGGTCACCGAACTGAAAAATGACCTCATGACAAAAGAATTAGAAATGTCTGGAATAAAATCAAATACCGACCAATTAGAAAAGATTGTTGTTGAGTACAAAAATACCATAGATATTGCCGCTAAAGAAAAAGGAGAATTAATAAATTTAATTAACTTAAAACACAACGAAAGTATACAATATCATAATGAAATCCAAAGGTTAAATCAAGTCATACTTGAACAGACAAATGAATTCAAGAGAATTGTAGAAGAGAAAGACAATATTTTACAAATGAAATCTGATAATTGTGCCAATTGTGAAAATCTAAGAATGACGCTTAAAGAAAAAGATGAAATTATTTTAACACTTAATAAGAACACAACTGAATACGAAAGGCTAAAAGTAGAGTTGACTCAAGCTAACGAAACTATAATAAGCTTAAAAGAGAGATGCGAGAATTTAGATAAGAGCTTAGCTATACAGCTAGAGAATGTGAAAAGATTGACGGCAGAACAAGCACAGGTAAGAAATTTTACATTTTTCATATGTACCTATTCAAAACCGGATGTACAAATGTCAAATAAATAAATACACATGCACAAAATGTAAGTGTTAGATTTTATGACTTTTGCTCACCGTGGAGAATACAAAGTAACTAGTATAGTGACTATTAAGGAAACTTTTTATAGTATCGATTGGTTTTGCTGAGAAATATAACAGACAATAGTTTTGACAAGAACTCGACCCGCATACCACTATAAAAATCAAGACACTTAAAATAACTCTAATTTTAATGATAATAAGTATTCTTATTCGAAAAATCTGAATTAATAGAATAGGTAATTAAAACCACAACGAAACAAAACTTAACTTATGCAGTCGTTCGTACTAACTAACGTACTTAGGTCAGCTGGAAGATATTTCTTTTTTAAATAAGCTGTACCTGTTGTGTTATGTTACTGTTTTTTAATGTTGTTCTCTGTATGTTCATTCGCGCAATAAACTGTTAAATAAATAAAACATTTTCTTAAAAATACCATAAAAATTCGTGAGGAACAAACTCAAACGCCTATCTAAAATCCATTCCAGTTGTCAGAACAAGAGCAGAACTCTACACGTGAGCTGGAGCGATTACGTCACCATCTAGTGGAGACTGAAGAGAACTACACCCAGGAGTTGATGACGTCAGAGCAGAAGCTGAATGAATGCCAGGCGAGGTTGCGTCAAGTGGAAGAGAGAGCAAAGCAGACCACTACAGTTTATACTAGCAATAGGTAAGCCTTTAAAACAGGGTATTAAATAAAATTGACTAAGATGAGAACCCTAGGGCACCCAACCCTAATTTTATTACTTTACGAAAAAAAAAACTCTCTTCACCATTAGAAATAATAGACACTATCATATCATATGCCATTCCATCAGGAAAATTCATCCCGTAGGTGGGTGTATTTCACTCTTTACTTCGTGATCTACATTATCAAACGCCTTCAACAAAACCAAACTTCCAAACCAAACTCACTAGAAATTCCTTATCTTTCCAGCATACGAGCGAATCAAGAAGTGGAAACTCTTCGAAACCAGATCAAGCTATTGGAGAAGCAAAGAGAAGATGTCCAGGCGAGACTGAGTGAGGCAGAAGATGCTAGAAGTCGCAGTGAGGCCGCTCTGACTAATCTACAGGTCGTACTGGAACAATTCCAACTGGGTAAGCAATCTTTACTTATTTATATAAATGTTGCTGTTATTTGGACTACTGATTCTTATTACGTTGCTTTGTTACCACGCATTTTCAGTATTTAAACATTTATTTGAGACCAAATATAACTAACTATACGATCAATATGCCGTTTTGTAACACAAAATAGCGGTTAAAATAAAGAAAAGACTGCTCAAATTGCATAAAACCCACTTTTTTGTGTAGCTATTCTAACCTAACCTGACATATTTCACGACAGAAGAAACAATAACAATCTAATGATAAATTAATTATAAATTACAGATAAGGAACGCGACATACAAACGGCCACAGAAAAAATCAGAAACAAAATGGCTGACATGAAACGTCAAAACCTTTCCCTCCAAGACGACATCCAGAGACTAAATACTAAACTTGAGGAGGCTTTGGCGGGTCTACAAGCTGCCTCCAGGCTTGGAGACCAGGTCGAGTCTAAGACTGCGCAGATTAACGATTTGAAGGAGCAAGGTAAGTGCCTTTTT
Organism: Scrobipalpa atriplicella; assembly: GCA_029255725.1. Taxonomy (NCBI): domain Eukaryota; kingdom Metazoa; phylum Arthropoda; class Insecta; order Lepidoptera; family Gelechiidae; genus Scrobipalpa; species Scrobipalpa atriplicella. The sequence goes on along the minus strand of JARACY010001154.1, from coordinate 39,793 downwards.
TACCTAATTTGGCAATATGTATGAATTTTACTATTCTACAATAAGACATGCAATCAAAGAAAGTAATTGAAAATGGCTATAATATTACTTTCTCGAAGAAAGAGGTTAAATACCGACCAATGATTGCCTTTCTTTAACTGCATGAATTTATTATTATTATTTAACAATTTATTGTACACAATAAAATACACTACTATTGTATCCTTAGAAATGTACTGTAGAGTAGAGTATACAGGGTGTTAATTTAATTGCGTGCCATAGCTTAGGGGCTGTTTCAGTAACATAAAAGGAGCCCATGAAAAATATAAAAAAAAATCCAAGTCAATAAATAAAAAAGTTAATAGTCAGTATTTATTATGATTCCAAAAGCTGCATCTAGCTCTCCGACTATAAAGCGGTCTCTCTCATTGGTCGATAGCGACTCGCGGCGTGCGGGATTGATTATAGCCGGGCGGCCAGCCGCAACTCTGGGAATCATTATGAATATCTACCGATGATTTTTTTTTATTATTTGTTTTTTTTTTAATATCTTTTATGGGCTCTTTTTATGTTACTGAAACACCCCCTAAGCTACGGCACGCAATTAAATTAACACCCTTCACATATTTTATTTTGTACTTAGACATCAATGTAGAAAGTTTTAGTCGTTATAATGTCACACACACACACATCTGTATTTTTTGTTATTTATTTAGTAATTTCTTGAATTACTTGCAACGCAAATATATTCGGGGCAAATTATGTAAAATTTTGATATCAGTAAATAGAGATAAGTAGTCAGTAAAATTTTAATTTGTGTTACATACTTAACTTACACAAACCAGTTTTTTTAAAAAGAAAATGATTCTGGTTATGATAGATTTTTATTTTTTCTCAAAATCTGTGTTCAAAGATGTAATAATTTCCTATTGGAATCAGCAACGCTTGGCTAAATATCAGCTGGTAATTCTGGGGTACAACCGCCCAGGCTGCCAACTGGTATATAGCTGTGCGTATGCCAACCTCGCATAGTGTCGACATAGCAAAACAAGAGTCCACATGTCAAAACAAGTGTCGACATGTCGGCACATAAGATGTCGACAAAATTATCAAGTGAGTTAAATGTTCCGCTTTTTGTATGCGTCAGTTTTATCGAGAGCTTTTGGTTTTAAATTGTTTTAGTTTTTAATAAAAGTACTACTACGCAGTACTATTTTGATTTGACTTCTAAAAATTACATATTGATGATGAAATCTTGCTTATAAATAACTATATTTAAAACTTAAAAATTACTTTATTGTAAAAAAATACTGCTATCGATACATGCAGTGAAAAAACTAGATTTCAGACCAAATCATAAAATCCTTGGTGACTACGAGTACCTATGTCATATTTGTTTTTAGCGTAATTTTAAGTGTTATATCATGAACTTGTTGTTAAATATTTTTACAGCAAATTCGTGGTTATTTGTTGAATTAATGACTTTCTTTGCTGAAATGTGTCGCCATAAAAATTAAAAACTTTGTCCTCTAATTTCTTAAAAAAATACCTTACATAAGTTATTAGAATAAAATTTTTGTGACATTCTGAATGTTTGCTTATGAAAATACATACAGCATCTCATCTTGTAAGTCATTAATTATCAGTTCATGTTCCAAGAAATAGTAATTAAATTATAACGGCCCGATGCGATAAAAATAAAATCATATCTGTAATTTTCTGCCATGAGAGAACAGAAAACGGCGGAACGGAATCTATGGATAATAATAATAAGTCTTGGTGTGGGAAAGTGTCGACCAAAATTTCTGTACAAGGTAACTGACAGGATTCAATTTAGTTCGTTAATAGCGCCATCCCTTTCTGTTCTCTCATGACGGAAAATAAAATGTATGGGTTTATTTCGGTTAGACCGTGTTTCCGCCGAATAGAGGCCAATACTTGATTCTATCTCTGTCTTAAATTAGAGGACTTTATGGCTGTTAAGTCAAAGTTACTGTAGTTTTAAGAATGTAAAAGTTTAGAAATTGACATCCTAATTTTATACTTTTTCGAGGAACATCGTACTTTAATGTAATGTTTTTCGTGCCATCTCCAGCCAGCAAGCTTCGCCTGCTTCGGTCTAATCTCATTTGGTAACTGTGAGGCTTTGTCACGCCGCGACCCGCCGCCCGTCACGCTGACAGCTGTCACTTTGACATTAGCTGTCACTTTGACAAGAGCTGCAGCTGTCACTTTGACAAGTGCTGTCAGCTGTCATTTTTAATAGCAGCTGTCAGGTGGGCGACCGGCCGCGTTCTACTCAGATTACCATATGGGGTTTGATCGAGGACATTGGCTTCACGTCGTGTCGTCCCTGTGCTATCACCAGAACGCTTACCGTTGTTATTTTAATGTATAGTTATTTTATCGCACGACTGCAGTTTAGCCAAACTTGTGTGTTTAGGTGTAGCTTAGATACCTACACGCGTACACGCACATTGCCTTGTGTGTGTGTGAGTTCGCCTTAGTAAACCTGTAGTTACGCACACAAGAGCGCATATCTGTCTGAGTATAACCACCGAACGGCAGTCGTGAGATAAATACCTATATTTGTTTTTTTTTCTTGTGATCGTCGTTTTTGCAAGTCTGCAAGCAAGCTTTCGTGAAAGTTGACGATTTTGGCCAGAGTTTAGTCGTTTATGTTAGTTTTCAATTTTGCACTTGCAGAATTTGTCTTGCTGCACACATTTTTTTTGTTATGTTTGCCAATGTTTTGCGAATTCTTGCTTAGGAAACAGTCACTTTTCTAATAAATTCTTCGTGAAAACTTTTCTGTTCCGTTGTCTAAGCAACTTTCAGTTGGGGCACTGTTTCTGAAATATCTCAGGGTTTCAACTTAACCCAAACATCATTCGAATGAACTGAATGAACCCAGTGTGCGTATTTTCCCCATTTCCAATGTTTCCGAAGCAAGAACCCTTTTTTCCTGCAGTAATTACAGTAGAAGATAGAAGAAGCCAACGCCGTATTGTCCCTGAGTATTACTTCAGGTACTGGTGATCATATATAGGGTGCAACGCAATACACTCTTGCTTTTAAAATGTCATCTTTAATAATTGTTCTTTTGATTCTCTTTCATTATCACCCAAACATAACAAAATGGACGTAGAGCAAAATTTCTGCCGTGCAGAAATTGTTGAACAATTCGTACGCCCAGTACTCAAAAAAGGCCCGATCGCCCTCAGGGTAGACTTGTGAGGTCGTATATCAGCTGATGTAGAAAATATAACCAGGAAAAAAACACACCTTGCATGCAAAAATGGACAAAGATCGCTTGCTAGTGTTTTATCTACCTTTTCAAAGATAGATATGACTATTAGGGGTGATTTCAAAAAGTCCTAAAATATATCCCATCCCCAATTGTGCAAAATCTCACATTACCCCATTCCATACTTGAAATGAAATCAAAAGAAACTGTAGTATATCTGTAGCGTAGAGTGTGTTTCGTTCCCTGCCCAGTGACTGAATAATACTTTGAGATCGTACGAGCGACATCTTCGAGCATCGTAAAACATTAGTTTTGTGGCATGGTAAGAGTAGTAAGTATTTAAATTTAATTTTTGTATATTACTTTCTTTTGTGTAGTATCTTCTTTATTATTATTCCATTGTTTCAATACGCCTGCGTTATGTTTCTATTATGTGTTAAGTTTATATAAGTACACTTAGATACAACTTTCCCAGTTATGACGTAATAAATGTGCCAAAAAAAATCTTTCAAAACTAGTTTATCAGTTGTGTATCTATTTACACAGTAATATCAATAGGTGGCGCTGAAGAATAAAAAAAATATATAAATTTTCATGAACATTCAGTCAAAAAGTTCAAAACGTCTTTTCAAATGTAACAAAAATAATTAAAGTATTTTATTTTTCTTCAGCGCCATCTATTGTCATTCTATTTGTTCATAGTAGAACCATTTTTGACTCTTTTCTAATAAAAAAAAATTCCTTTCTAATAAAATCGTTTTCAAACTCAGTGCGAACTCTGCAAATGTCTGTGGCGGCGGCCGAAGAAAGGTACTACAATGCCACTTCGAACCAACAGGACAAAGTGGACAAGAACCTGGTGAAAAACCTCGTCATCAACTATGTCATGACTGCAGCTCAAAACGCCACCAGCAAGTGAGTGTAGATTGTAAATAAAACCTTGCTTCGGAGGGCACGTTAAGTCGTTTGTCCCGGTCGCTTTCTTTGATAGTGGTGGTTACATAAACCACGTCAGACATAGCTTATTAGCTGTGAAATTAGTCTGTTTAAAAACACTTGATACCAGGGTTGATACAATGGATCTTATTCTCCGGCGACCGCGGTTCTTAAAAATACCATGACATCAGATTTAAACCTCTTCTTCTGCCTACTTGAAAAACTGTAAGGTGGTAGGGGTGCAGGTGTGATGGATACCATTTCTAAAGAAAATTAAAGAAAATGTATCTAAAATCCATAGGAATTCCATATGTCGCAGCTACCATCTTAAAAAATTTCAAGTAGTAGTGTTTGCCCAGCCCAATTCTCCCAATGGTCCGCTTTAGGGCATTTTACAGTAATTCCTAAAACCTGTTAAAACAACAACAATAATCTTTTTTTTTTTTAGAACTCAAGTCCTCAGAATCCTCTCAACAGTCCTCGATTTCAACAAGCAAGAATGCGAGAAGCTCGGCCTGGTCAAAGCCACAACACCCACCGACAGTTTGGCAGCAGAGTTCGTCAAGTTTCTACAAAATGAATCAAAGCCTAGAACCCCGCTGCCCAATATGATGGGCATCGCTGAGGGGCCCAGTCGGAGCTCCACGCCTAGCAGCAGGAAAAACTCCACTATGGGTAAGTCACGTAACATCACGTCGCACCACATCGCGTCACGTCTCATCACGTCACGTCACTTTACGTCACGTCACATCAAAACGAGTCCAAGCCTCGAACTCCGCTGCCCTATACGATAGGCATCGTTCAGGGGCTCAGTAGGAGCTCCACGCCTAGCAGCAGGAAAAACTCCACTATGGGTATGTTAATAATCAGAGGAATATTACTTATATCGCAAGCGAAGCGAGCACGTGTTTTTATGATATTGATCGAGGTACGCTAGTCATATCGCGATCGAAGCGAGCGCAAGATATCACATTATTGGTGGAGGCATAACTACTCATACCGCGAGCGTAGCGAGCTCGATATATCACGACATTGAATCGAACGAGGAACATTAATATTAATCAGATCACGAGCGTAGCGAGCACGTGTTTTCACGATATTAAGCGCGGTGTATTATTATTACTCATATTGTGAGCGAAGCATGCTCGAAATATACCTCTACTAGTACCCTGCCGAGGTAAATTAACTCATATTGCGAGAGGAGCGAGCGCGAGTTTTTACGTTATTGATCCAGGTATAGACTCATGCCGCGAGCGTAGCGAGCACAAGATTTCTTACACTGATCGAGGTATATAAAAAAGCCTTCCATCCACAGGTCCGAGCCCAGTGGAGATGGGTCACCATCACCAGCGCAACCTGTCCACCGGCTCCAACAACCTGCTGTTCCAGAACCTCGACCAGGTGGAGACCTCCTCGCAAATATCCATAGAGTCTGACACCACTAAGAGAACTTTAGAAACTGGTGTCACTCAAACAAGGGATACAGAGGGCGCCATATTGAAACACGTCTTGAGAGATATGTAATCTTTGAGTTCTTTTTATCAAATAACGAGTAATAAAAAAACTGACCTTTAAGGTGACCCAAATGTATGGTGCTTAACTAACTGTAAAGAATATGTGTAAACCTAAATTTTTTAATGTCCTCTCCGTGGATTTGCTTTAAACAATATTAGAAATAACTGACTAGAAAAACTACTTAGCAAAAGTATTTGAAAAATAATTGAATAAAAAATGGACATATTATTTTGTATTTACCCCCTTGTTAAACGAAAAAATGTAAACAATTTCTCTATCAAAGTCGATTCTATGTGAACTTATATTATACATTTCAGTGTATTGTAAAAATACAAAATTAAATGTTTAATTATTCATTTAAACAAGTAGCTTTATTATAGCATTTAAATTTAATTTTAACTGTAATATATTTGGTTTTGTTCAGTTTGGTTATAGATTATTGTAGTTGAGTTATTAGTTGGTTTCAAGTATTATTTTGGTACCTTGTGCTAGCAGCGTTTTAATTTAAGATTACACTATACAGGGTGTAAAAAAAGGTACTGCGTTCCTTCAAACCACATGTTCTGCTGATGATAACAAACAACTTTCCCAAAGAACAAAAATTTTAGCTCGTCATAAAATTTTGCTTTGTCCATACAAAATTGCAGATGAGGAAGAGCATCTTTGTATGGAAAAAGCAAATATTTTTTCAAGCTAAAATTTTTCTGCTTTGGGAAAGTTGTTTGGCATCAAAAGTTGTTTGGTATAAAGGAACGCAGTACTTTTTTTACACCCTGTATGTGTTGCAGGATTTTGATGAAATCGGTTTTTTGATTTAAAAAAAACTAAGATTTTAATCAAAACCCGGGTTTTGACAAAATACTGGTCGTAATCCAGAGAATAGTCCAGTATTTTGTTAAAATCCGGGTTTTGATTAATTGATTTTTGTTTTAAAATATAATCGGATGTAATAAAATTAATATCGGATGCTATTGTATTTTATTTTTTTACCGCGGGAAAGTCATTCCCATGGGAAAACGTTTTTAGCAGCGGGTGACGCCGCTGACAGACAGCGAGTAATTTATAACCTTAGAGCAACGCACGGCCTTTCATAACATGAAGTATAATAATATAGGTATAGTAACACGTAGTCAGCCACAACGCATTGTAACTCTGGCTTCTATAGCATAGAAAAGAGCTGGCACATTCTATCTTTACCTTCATAAAGATAAAATGTGCCTGCTCACGGTGCCTTTTTTTTTTAAACTAAAAAAAAATTGCCTTTGAATTAATTTATCACTATGATAGATCTGTTCAATTCTGTTTGTGATAATTCATTAAAATTTTATTCTATAGTTATCCAAAATATGCTAAATTAGTTTTTAATACTTTGTAAATTTGTATGTAGGTAATTAATAGTAATGGTTATATTATATTATTATATCCAAAAGTATTTCGTTCAAATTCAATTCATATTTTGTATTCTTAATGCGATTAATTAAAATTGTCTGTAATTTGTGAATATTGTTAATAATACAATGTATTGTAATTAGATTATTACGAATTAAAATAAATTCAAAATTACTTAATATTTGTGTTGTTTCCCTCTACCATTCCATTACCTACGAGCTATTTGCTGCAACAAGAATATTTATTTACCTACTAAAATATTGTAATATAGTATATAATAAATAATCCTTCAGTCATGGATTACAATAGAATCCATCTATAAGAAGGCAAGTGCAAATGAAGGAAAGCAATAACTAAACTAGAAACAACAACACAAAGACGTTGTCCCCCGCCGGGAATCGAATCCAGGACCTCAGGGTTGTAAGCCCATGGCCAGACCACTTAACTAGACCTCAGACTCAGAGGCAGTTAAGTTAACTAATATACTCTTAGCTATTAACAATTCTGCAGGCGCTAAGGCGGGAAAAGGCGCGCCGGTGATAGGCTCCCAATTTCGCTAATGTTCTGCAATATACAAGGCCTTTTATATTATGCGATTTTATAAAAATAGCGCTAGAAGTTGAAAACCGCTGCTGAATATTTGGCGTAAATACATTAAGTATGTATGTACTTAGGCTATTATTATTAACTTTGAAGGCGCTGTGTTGTTTGTTTCCGTGGGTGGGTTCAGCAACTCGATTAACTGACTTGAGAGTTTTTAAACTACCTACCTATTCATAATCAATAAGATAAACCTCTGACATAGATCTATCGTGTCACTCGAAAAGCGCCAAGTCCTCCCCTTCCGTAACCAAATACAGTGACTTGGATCGACAGCTTGCTCTTCAAAGTATAGAACCACAGAACAGAACGGAACAGAAGCAAACCTAGTTTGTGTTCTTGTTTATTTCTAAATAATGGAAATTAAGAAAACGAAATTGATGAGTCAGAGTTGAACCTGCGGTCTTATAATACCAAAACATTGTGGAGTTACATAACGACTGCATTAATTGTTTAAATGAAGAGCAATTGAACGGTAATCGACAGAAACATATTCAAATCCTGCTAGGGTCGAAATTTTTATTAAGTAGGAAAAACCATCGTGGTATGTAAAGCGGCTCCCAGAATGCAAGTTTATGGGTGTAATCAAGTATCAAGGACCATGGTTTGACCACACCCCCCACCTGCAACAGCTAATGCATTTTTCAATGGTTTATGGTCACCATGGGCCAGCCAGCTTTCACGAAAACTGCCTCCGTGGTCTAGTGGTCTGAACCTTTGGAGATCATGGGTTTGATTCCTACGGGAAAAGTTGTTACAGTATTTGCTTGGAGTATTTGATTTTCCTCAGCTTGGTTGAGATAATGCAGGCTGAATCACCCGAATTGTCCGTCATGGAAAAGGATTTCGTGCTATGGAGGGCACGCTAAGCTGTCACTCGACGTTACACAAACCAAGTTGGCTGAACAAATAGGCGGTTTAAAAACTCTGATACATGGCTCAGACAGACCCTAGACCACGGAGCGCGGAGGCAGTTTATACAGTGTAAAAATTAGGATGGTATTTTTTTTTTAATATTGGCTTTCATCGTTTTTAGACGATGATTCTGCCAAAGTCACGGTTCAAAGAAAACACTGGTAATAAAAAAACCCCTTCATAAACAAATATGGTATATGGTAATTTTTGTGTGTTGGTGTTTCCGTGATGACATTATCCATACAAATTGTACCTGTCACTGTCACAGCTACCATATCATATTACGTTTTTTTTTAGTACTATAGTTTTCTTTTCTCTGCGAATGATGTGACTGAAAACGTCTAACGTACGCAACGCCCACATAGCACCTCATAGCAGTGTGTGAAAAAAAAATGAGGTCAAACAGTTCCAAAAGCGAGATTTGTTGCTGTTCCTACAGCCGCGACACCGGCCTAAATATCTGGGTCAACTTTTATTGCCGCGTACTGTAATGATTAGATCGCCACAAAAAGATACAAAACACCTTATTTTTACCCCCGTGAACTGTGTGCTTCCATGCTGGACTGGGAGTGATAGAAAAACATAGAATTTGCCAGCTGCATTTCCTCCCAGGCATGCTGTAAAAACCAGCTAAGGGATTCGAGGGTTTCAGTATCCTTCCGGCCGTATTCGCAACCAAGTTTCGCAACCAGTTGTTCCTTACGAAAATTCCAGAATTGAGGGTGCAACTACGAATAAATGCAAATACCCTGCCTGTTACATATTGTTTTTTTTTTTTTGTACTTATTTTGAAATCCAAAGTGGCCCCATGTCGGGCGCCAAATAAGTTGCGCGTATCTAGCAAATACTTACTTACCTCAATTCTTAATCAATCAAAATTTCCGCAAAAATGTAGGTAACATGATTCACGAAAAAAAAAACCTCATCAACAAAACACCGTCAATCATGATCAAGACACACACTAAACGTTCCAAACATGACATCATAACCCCAATAACGCTCTCGCAATCGGCAACGCACTCCAGCATAATTAAAAAGCAAAATTATTCCACCCCAGCCGTGATTAACAACACACCCCCACAACCCAACGCCACCCCCTTTCTTCACACAATGGTCAGTCCAACCATACAGCCTTACAAGCCATGTCGCCTTAGAAACTGAAACGCTAAACAAAATAAACACCTTCGCCAATTTTTATTTTTTTTCGCGAAACACTGGCTGGATGAATAATAAAATCTTTTTGCGGATGCCAGTTTTATTCGATTGTGAAAAAGAAAGAGTCGTGTTCTTTTTTTGAAAGAGTGATTTGTGAGTGCTCATTTCACGTATCATGGCCGACAAGCTGAAAAATAACCTTCGCGTAATTAACCGAAGCTGTTTTCTTGAAGAAAGTGTTTTTTTCTTAATATAATTCCAGTTTTACTCGCGTGATGCTTGGTTTGAGTGGCGTTTGACGGTTTTCGAAAATGACAGCTGTGACGAAACATTTTCGCGCCAAAAAAACAAACATGGTAGACGCGTTTTCCGTTATCTTCTACGTGTTTAAAATAAAATTGAAATGACGACGTTGGAATACTGTATATTGAAATAAAAGCTGCAAAAATGTGAACTTTAAACAGTTGTTATGTATTGTGATGTCCTGTGACTTGACTGTGTGTCTGTGTGTTTTTGTACCCACTTATGAACATTTTGGATTTAAATTTTGTATTTTAAGGTTAGTATTTTTACCATTGTGTTTTACATTTATAATATAAGGTATACTACTTAATAAACATAAGTAAATAAACTACGGTACCTTGGCAGTCTGAAAACTTATAGTAAACTGCTGTTTTAGTGGTGTTTAGTACGAAGGTTAAAAATTTCAATGGAAACTATAAAGTGACGTAGTTTTATGACTTTTTTAATGAGCCCGTCATTATTTCATTATATTGATGACGTATTTTTTTCATTCATGGCATCAAAGTAACAAATTAATTTATTGCCGATTCTTCTAACTCTATGGAGGTAAATATTGGATATTCAGAAAGTCTTCTTTTCTTTAAGAAAATGTTTACTATTTTTGTAAAATAGTTGCCATTTTCCTTTTATTTGAGTTAGTGAGCTTTGCATGACCCCAGCTGTCAAAAGTTGACCTCAAAAACAAACATGGAGGCGGTCTCCAATTAGTAAATACTACGTCCGTTACAGCTGGAAGAATAATTATATGCCTGCAAAGAGTTTATTGACTTACATGAGCTTCTATGCTGGAAATTCTTCCATGTTGGATTGGGAGCGAAAAAAAACCAGATTGAATGCACCGCCTGTTTCCCTGGAATAGTGTATCGTAGAAGGACCTGAAAGTTTTGAAGTATAACAAATTTTAGGTGATGGGGTGACGACCCATCAATATAGCAATACAAAGTTACCTATTTGAATTCGCCTTGTTAAAAAAAAAAACATATTTATTTTATATTTTTTTCTGAATCTTTACGTAATTTTAAAAAAACTAATTTCATGGTTTTCGGTTTTAAATCAGCCATTATTTTTATATTAAAATTTAAGTAACTGTGCCGGAGTGACGTCACAACGTAACGTACGATTTGGTTTCTTGTGTAGAATAAAAACTATTTGTACTATGTCTTTCAAAATAGCAGTGAAATTAATGTGCCCATTGTTTTGCTTATAATAAGCCGAGGAAGCGAAATGGGTGCGATTTTATGTAGGTATGCTAGTGGAGTTGGACGGAAATTCAAGCACGTTTACCATCCCCGAGCTTGGTAATTAAGTTACCATGTGGTCGACCTTGTGACTTCCGAAGCACAGCTGTGTAGGAATGTATTAACTCCGCCAGGGGTTTTTTCACCGCGGACCTAAAACAGCCTTGACTGGGCACGATTTGACAGAACAGGTCGTAAATTCTTTATAACATGATAAAATAATCTACTTGTTCCGAGGAAATAAATATTTACCAATAGTGCGGGTATTTTAGATAGACAGACATAATTTTATTGTTCCACACAAAAAATAAAGTAGGGACTAAACTTAAAAATATAAATAAACGTACATCATTTTCCCAGTTTACTTTATGTGACTCGTTGATGCTACTCTACAGTACTTTACTAAATGGCGCCCAGTGTGGGGCCATATATTATACCATTTATATATTATAACGTGCTGAGATATAACTGCATCTTTATCTCTTTGTAGGTATACTCGGTATCTATATTTATTGAACTCGAACATAGAGGGCAATACGGTAAGAATACGACTTAACTAATCTTAACAACGCCAAATTGTCCTAATTTTTAACCAAATTGTGCTCAAAATCAATGCCTCCTCTCTATTCATAACATGGAATAATATCCAGATTGTCAGGAAGCAACCGTAAAAGATTTTAATTTCGCATACAACCATGATTGATGATAATGTTAACAGCCCTGACTCACATATCAGCTGTTACTATCAATGTAATGAAATTGACGCCTTTTCATGAGTGGGTATGGAAGGGGTGGGCCCTGTGTTTTTTTTTTTTTTTACTTGGAATGGGTTAGCTCTTGACTCTAGACACAAAGGTCAGCGATGACCGTGACATAGTCGACGATGGAGCGAGCTAACCCAGAAGACGCCTGTTAAGGCACTGGTAGTCTCACGCACCGACGGAACACAGCAAGCTGTTTGGCGCCGGACTCCGGTGAGAGGGTGGTCTGGCTCGCAGGCGGCCCCTTGCGGAGCCTACCACCGCTTTGTTGGGATCATTCAGCCGGACTTATTCACAGGCAAGCCTGTGTTGCCGTTGCCCGGGGTGGACCACTAGGAGGTAGATCCCATCCTACCCCACAATTTTTTGGTCTTTAGGTACTAACTGCGACACAAAACTTTTAAAACGAAACTAAAATTATTTTAACTGCATTACTTAATTTTTAATACAAAATAATCAATATGTTGCCATAATAAAGCTGTCTGGGCAAAGAAAGTGGCGCCACCATTTTGTGTCAATAGTTTTGTGTCGCAGTCAGACAGAGATGACAGAGTATAGGAGTATATTTTTTATATAAAATCGTAATAGTCACTATAATTTGAAAAACATACCTACATACTATATATATACGACTAACCTCTCCAAAACTAACACTCCAACAAAGAACGATTTTGTTATAAAGTAGTTAGAGCATATAAAATAAAGTTACCTTTCCTTGTATGTAGAGCACAGTGCCCTCATCCAAGTTTTGTAAACTTTACGTTTTGTATCTTGAATAAGATGTTTTGTCGAAAATACAACTACTGTTTATAAAGTCGTCAAAATCACAGAACTTATCGATATAAATCCACAGCACTAATCAGAAAGGAAATTAAAATTCCAAGTAATCGCACTACGATTAGACGCGGCATGAAAAGCGCGGTTAGTGTGATTGCCAGGTGTGTGTCACTCTAGAGTTTGAGGGGGGATCTGGCAATCAAACTGCAGAAACACGAACATGGTGGTCTGGAGGTTAAAAAAAATCACAATGTATGAGCTAAACTTATCCCGGTACTATAAAACGCTTTGAAAAAAAAATATTATAGTCATGCCTGCGTCCCATATTGGGTAGGTAGATCGTCAACGACCTCATAAAGAATCGTTTGCCACATCTGAAACAAGTTCTGAGGGTCATTTAAGAAAATTTGTTCTGTGTATTTGCTAATAGTGATAAGTTGTCAGCCTATAGCCTAAATCGCAATACACTGAAACCCTCGTACTAATTTCCACACTATGCCCGGGAAGAGAAGCAACCTGCTATGTTTTTCTATCACTCCTAGTCCAGCATGTAAGAAAATAATAATAGTTAGCAACTTTGGCGCGGTGCCCACAAGCTGTCTAGATTAGGTAAATAGGTAGGTAGTAGGTACCTAGGTAGCAAACTTTATGCCTACTATACAAAACCGCGCGGTGCAAGTTTCTGAGCCTCACTGAAGGTCAGACGCGACAATTCATAAATGCAATTACCTGTACCTACTGATCAAGACATAATGGTAGCAATTCGTAGTTGCGAAAATACAAATACAAATCACTTTATTTCCACACAAATAAATATTACAAAAATGGACACAATCACATAAAATTAACAAACTGGTAGGCTCAGACTTATTATTATTAGTAGGTACACAGTGGAAAAAGGTGTGGACACAGCTTAGCTGATTTTAAGTCCACCCTACGTCAAGGGAATAGACAGAGGACAGAAGATGACTTACAGAGCAAATTGAAAATCACGAATTAACAATCGATAGCAATGTATAACATAGATATAGCTCTTTGGTCAAGCATATCGCCCTGGTTTGGCCAGGGATTGGAGACCGATAGTGGTATAAAAGTGGTGTAGTGGTATTGGTACCATACAAGCGTTTCCGTGCATCGGAAGTCATGTTGAGACGTCAGTTTGATAGTGGGCGTTATATAAAGCATGGAGGCCTTTTAGATGTGCTTTTTGGCGGTTTAAAAACTCTGACACCAGCCAGAGTTAATCAGGTCGCTCATTCGACTCAAAAGCTCATCCGTTTAGGAAAAGACTTCCTTCTCCCTTTCCTTTTCTTTCAAAAATGCCTTCAATAAATTCAGAACTATTTCCATCCTTTTTTGGGGTGTTCCACATTCGAACTCCTTAAATAGCTAATCAAGCACCATCTTACCCTGATCTGTGCCAAGGCTAGCGGTCAACTAAACAATGACCTAACATTTGTAGACTGCGCTTTCTGAATCTCCGAATGCATACAATCTCTAACATTTTAATCAAAGTTAGTATGAACTGGATCTTCTGTGTGAGGACGCTCAATATAGTCGACTCCTCTAGCGTCACTGAGCTAGGCCCATTTCCAAAATAATTAATGGTGTGCGCTTATAATATTCTTGTATAGGAAGCGAAGCCTTTGAGATGATAGGTCTTTGAATTAGGAATATTAGTGACCAGCTAATCATAGCTGTACGGTTCTATTTACAACGTGCGTTTTGTTTGGACTTAAAGCCCAACTGATCGACTTACAAAATACAACTAATTTAAAATAAGTTGTTTATTATACGAGTATTGACTGACTTAAAATAACGTCATAACATAAGGCAGACAGAGGGTCAACAGCCAAAATCCATTTAGGCCATCTTTAAAAAAGGAGAAAAGAGTTTTGGAAAGAAAATGAGGGGTAGTCCGACAGCCAAGTTTTTTTTTTGTTATTGTTGTGTTGATTATTTGTTCAATCAATTCGCTTAGAGGCGCGGATTGGAGGAGTTAAAATGGGTCAGATTCACACCGGGATGAGATGAGACGCGCGCGGCGCAAAGCTGCTTGAAGACGCATCTCGTTAGAGTGACAGGCTGCACCGCGCAGCAAAAAAGTCAATAAAATGTGAATAGTGTATTTCTTTCTGAAAACATTCATCCATGCAAAACTGTTTACATAAATACATACATATAATCACGCCTTTATCCCTAATGGGGTAGGCAGAGTGTAAACGACCTACACAAAGGTCGTTCCGCCACGTTTGACAAGTTTTGAGGGTTATTCCAGATAGTTGTGTATATTGCTCTAGTGACGGGTTGTCAGCCCTTCACCTAAATAACAATACTGAAACCCTCGAATCCCTTAGCTGGTTTTTACAGCATGCCCGGGAGGAGATGCAGCTGGCACATTCTATGTTTTTCTATCACTCCCAGTCCAGCATGGAAGCACAAACTGTTTACAACTGTTTCAAATAAATACCCACCAAACACCGGAGTGAGTAAAACATAAGCCAGATCTCAAGGACGGTGGTTTCCTTGCCGGCCTCGATTCAATTCCTCAATGTTACTTATCAAGATCCCACTTTCTATGTCAAGGACCCTTTGGTCTACGCACTCCCCTACAGTATGGGAAATAGGGTTTATACGCACAAGTTGACTGCTTATTATGGTCTAGTGGTTTGAGTCTTGGGCTCTTGATTTGAAGGTCATGGGTTCGATTCCTAAGGCGACCACATAAAGTTCGTCCTATCACTTTGTAATTTTACAACGGCATCGAAAGTTCAGTGGGTAAATGTGGGCTGAAAATGATGATGATGATGATTGGATATTTAAGGACACGTTAAGCCATAGATTCTGGCCATAATTTTCTGATAAACAATCAATTTAAGAGGCGGTTAAAAAGTGCTACGAGATGAAAATGTTGAGACGCTAGTTGTCTATTTCCTTTTTAATAATGCTTACCTTAGCTACTAAGGCTCGTATTTATAAAGCGATCTCAAGATTGAGAGCGATATTAAGTGCGGATTTGACAGGTCATTTTGTACTGGAATGACATTTCTGATACGAACTCAAACTTGCTGTCAGTCTCGAGTGCTGTTTATCAATACGGGCCTTAGTAGCTGGACATATAATTATTATTATTATACGAGTATTTTGGCTTTAACCATACTCCATAGTTCCACTATTGCCCTTCAGCTCTAGCATATATTAAAAGCAGACCGATTCCATGGCGTTTTAGTAATTACAATATTAAAATAAGCTGGAAAACGTGTTTTCTACGGTTGTGGAAATATGTTATTTGGTTGGGGAAAATTGGGTGGGGTGTCGAATACAGCGAAATTCATACTTACGGACAAAAAAAAACTTATTGCTCTCACAATTAAATTGTGTAGTGTGCCTATGTAATGTGTCTTTCATGCTGGACTCGGATTAACCGACTGTATCGTTTCATCTTGTCTGTTAATTTTAGACAAGGTTTTTTTCTCCCATTTGCTAGGGAATAGCTTCATTATTTTAAAAAAAAACCGTATACTTCATTTTTTTAACATTGTGTTATCGATACCAACGTGTTTTGCGGCCCATAAACGGCTTCGACTGCGTCTCGGCCTTCCAAATTTACTCGACCATATATTGCTTTATTTTCGGCCTTTAAAGTAATGTAATATTACTGGTAACTCACCCACTCAAAAGATGCCTATATTCACTCTAACTGGTTAGTTTTAATCAATTCACGCTCATAGTAGGACCACACCCTATTCTCCACTTCATAGTAAAGAATTCCAAAACTTTTACGGCAAACATGTTAAATGTAATTTCGTAAAAATTTGTAAACGACAAAAACTGTTTTGAGTATTTCACTAATGTGGAATTAATATGTAAAACACCATTAAGGTAACGCGAATTATGATTATGTCCTACTTTAGCAAATTACTAGGTAGACAGACAAATTATATTGACAAAGGACTATATGTATTAAATAAAATGCACATACGAGGTGAGCTTCCCGCAAACTGATAGGTGTTGCCTTTGCACCCCCTGGCCCAAAACCTCTCAAAACTTGTCACACGTGGCGGAACAGTAACAAGCTTTGTTTAGGTCTCTGACGCTCTGCGTGCCCCGTTAGGGATAAAGACGTGATCGTATGTAATTCTTTCTGTTATAATCGATATAACAAGTGCAATGGCCACATGATTATTCGCAATTTCACTTTTCCATTGCGATTAATGCTTGCATACTTTATTGTTTCCTTTGTAAAATTAGAAATGGTAGTAATTTGCGTTCAACTTTTCTTATCATTATAATAATTATGATATTATAGTATTTGAAATGACGTATATCCATATGACATACATAGAGTCGTATTGGTGTGTAAAAGGTAAAAATGTTGAAGAACACTCATAGACACACATAAAGTTACGTCTCTATCCCTTACGGCCATAGGCAGATCGTAAAACGTCTAGTATAAGGAGATTTTTCCACGTTTGACAAATATTGAGGGCAATTTTAGATTGAAATGTGAGCGTCGCTCGCTATACTTAGTGACAGGTTGTCAGCCCATCATCCCGCCGCCCTCATAAGTAACCCTGCCGTCATTGCCTAAATCACGACTACAATTTTCTGCATCCTTCGAATCCCTTTGCTGAATCCTAAAGCATGCCTGGTAGGAGCACGACTGGCAAATTCTATATTTTTTTATGTCGCTCCCATTCCGGCATGGAAGAAAGGGAAAGAGACTTTTTGTGAGTTTGCTTTTTTGAGTACAAGACAGTAATTTTGTTTTTCTTTCCCAGCCCACATCCGCTGCGATGCCGTGAACCATGGCCCTGAAGCTGAAATACACGGACGAGCACGGCATCCTACACATCAACATGAGCCCCACCAGCAGCCCCACCGTCGACCCTGTCGACCGGCCTGACTGTAGATCGGAGTCCGACAAAACCGAACTCAATGACCCCCAGTTCGATACCATCAACAACAGATTCGGACAGTACGACTTGTTCGGAGGGAAGTATGAGAAATACGAAGAGAATGGAGGGGACGTCGAAACCCAGTCGCTGTTCCGTAGCAGGTACAACAGTATTGAAGAGGAGCTTGCTAACACGCCATACGCGTTCGCTACGGAGCGCACGCTTCGATTCAACGCGCACAGTCCTTTACTAGATATCACTATCGAGCGCGGTGCGGACGTCTCCCCTTCGAAAGACATCGAAGACGACCGCTTCTTCAACCGCCCTATAGACAACCTCTTCGGGCCTTCTTTAGACTTCCAAAAGTCTTCCGACGAGGAAAAAGATTTGCTAGAAACGCCAGCGTTTACAGTGACCCAATTAATCCACGCCCAAGACAGATATTTCGACCTATCTAGTAGACAAAGTACTCAAGTTAGCTCTAGTTCGAAAAGTGATCGAGTGAAAAGTGCCAGTGAGGTTAGGACGGTGGTTAAAGGGGTGGCAGAAGTGAAAAGACCTGGGACTGAAAAACGTGCGGTGACTGTAGTGAAAAGTCCTGTGGCGAAGCAAAGGGTGACTGAAGCGAAGCAAAGGGTAACTGAGGCGAAGCAAAGGGTGACTGAAACGAAGCAGAGGGTGACTGAGGCGAAGCAGGGTGCGACAGAGAAGGATAATGAAGCCTTCAGGGTGTTATCTGCGCAGTCTGTGAAAGCTGTGCAGGTGGATTCGACCCCTGTGCAAATACCGTGAGTATTTTTTGATTTCTTATCTACGTTCTACTAACTAAAAGGTGCTCTTAATTATCCTGTTTAAGAACGTAATCCATCTTTAAATTACTTTAAAATTCTCTCTAATAAATTAGACTGTTTTATAACTATCACAGGTTGGCACAGTATAAGGATGTGTTAGACTAATTTTTTTTTTTCCTTGTATTTTATTTTCATCTTGCATTTTTTCCCGAACGTTTTATAATTTTTATTTTTGATATGACCACAATATTTTACCTAACTACCAAACTAAAGATTTGTTCCCGAAGGATCAAAATTGTTTTATTTGCCGAAAACTGAAAGGGCTTCTTTATACAGGCAACGAAACTGAACTACTTTAGAAAAAAAAGGAAAATTGTAAAATAAATCCACAAATTATCCGATCAATGTTGTCACTTTGTATGGAAGATATCTTTTTTTATGTAGCCTGTATGTGTCCCACTGCAGGGCAAAGACCTCCGTTTTTAATTTAATTAGTTTAATCTTTTAAAGCTAGTCTATTAGTTAATCAGCATTTTATATTTGGGCAAAGCCTATTAACAATGTCAGTATATGGCTTAATACAATAATTGGTTGTTCATGGGGTCAATGTGTTTTAAATCGATTTAATAGTTGCCGAGTTGTTCAGCCATTTTAGATTCGATTTGGTCTAGATATGGTGAAAAACTATTACATGCTATTATCGTTATAGGCTAGGATGGTGTTTATCTGACTATATGGGCAATAGGATATGGTGTCAGAGTTTTTAACATACTGTCAAATCATGATCGTTCTGATAGCTGTCCGACGTGTCCTCCAAAGCACGGAATATCCCTGACTTGTCCAATAGACATAAACGCATAAACAACAACTTAGGTAAACATATTGTTTCTACCGGTCAGGTTGGTGATTTCGAGGCGATTTTTGAGTTTAAGGTAAAGATCTCTTCTCTGCCTACTCTTTGAAGTATACGGGCGTGATTTTATGCACGTAAGTTTCTTAATTATTTCCAACAAGTAAAGTATAATGGCATTATAATGATTCCATTAGTAGATTGTTTACTTTTAATAGTTTTGTGCGCTCACCATACTGTCTCAACAAGCTAGATGGAAAGTGCTGATAAAGTCTACTCAGTTTACTTTTAGGCCCGTATTTATAGTTAGTCGGCTCTTGAGAATGGTTGCGAGTTTGAGTTCCTATCAGAAATGTCATTTTAGTACAAAACGGGCTGATAAATCCATATTAATATCGATATCGGTTCATAAATGCATAATATTTAATACTTACATAAATGTAGAGTATTTAGAAATTAAGAAATGAAACAGAGTAAGTAGCTTTGTTAATATATCTTCTTTTTTATTTCTAGTGTGCGTACATTAAATATCTATAACGTCATAGCTTTATTACTTACTATTACGGCAATGACATTGCAATCTTCAATGTTCCAAAAAATTACCTTCAGTCGCCACAAACACAAAAAAACATTTAATCATTTGAATTATTTCCGGTCCCTTAATTTTACAAGAACCAATACAAAAAGTGTCACCGAACGAATAATACAATACAATTATTTACTTAAATAATACAATACAATTACTTACTTAAAAACTATTCAATACCAAACTGTGGTTTTACTTCGGTAATTTTGTACAATTGTAGCGCCCTTTGGACTTCCGATTTGAGATATAATTGTTTGGATGAGTGGAAAAAATCTATTGCTTAGCATTAGCAATGAAGAGTAACAAACTATGTACCTATGTAAAAACAAAGTCGTAATACAATACAAATCGCCTACCTTTTGGAAGGGCAAATTTTTCCAAGTTTGTATATAATGGTGCCAATTCAGGACGCACTATTACTAATTCTAATTCTTAGTAGCGCTGTCACATTCTTTAATTTGACATATGAACAGGATAGCAAACAAACACGTGACTTTGACATTCCTAATTTGACGTACTACCTATGATTGAATTTTAAGTTTTAGCGTTTATTTTTCTCTTCCTGCAAAATGTCATTAAATTCCGATTAACATCTGCAAATAAAATCAATCGTATACGTATATCCCTAAAGGAAACAATCCTAATTCTGGATAAAGAGTCCCTACTATTTAGATAGACCACAGAGGCGGTTAACATACTTAACATAACCTATGATGACCTAAGTTCAACCTTATAACTTGATCTTCTAAACAAAAGAGGATCGCTAAGTACAAGATAATTGTAGGAATCATATGATTGCCGACAAAAAGCAAGGTTTCGGTGGAAACATTAAAAAAACTGCGTAGAAAAAAACAACAATGTCATTATACCACTCGGGTGTAACATTCAAGGCCTTTGAGCGTCTGGAAAATGTGTTCTTTTTACAAATTGAAACCGCGTGTTATACATACATACATATATTCACGCATTTTTCCCTAATGGGGTAGGCAGAGCGTAAACGACCTAATCAAAGGTCGTTCCGCTACGTCTGACAAGTTTTGAGGGTTATTCCAGATAGATCTATGTATATTGCTATAGGTTGTCAGCCTATCGCCTAAATTACAATACTGAAACCCTCGAATCCCTTAGCTGATTTTTACAGCATGCCCGGGAGGAGATGCAGCTGGCACATTCTATGTTTTTCTTTCACTCCCAGTCCAGCATGGAAGAAATGAAGAAATCGAATATGGTGTGTTATACTCGTACTTATAAGTGTCATATCTTCCTTTCATTATCATTATCATAGATAGATACTTTACACCCTCTATTATTATTGCATAAAAGCCTCTGTCAAAGTTTATCTTATAGTGGCCCTGATTCGACAGAAACACGATTTAACTAAACTAAAACCTTACTTATTTGTTGTTTTCTGCTATGAGGGAACAGAAAGGGATAGCATTACAAACGAACTAATAATTATAATCCTGTGATACCAAGAATCTATAGATAATAATAATAAGTCGTGGTGTGAACTATAATAGTAGTTATATTGCTGTCTCTATTTTTATTTAAATTTTAGAGCGTGACAGGACCAAACTAAAATAAGTTGTGTCTACAACAGAATCGACACCTATGTCTATTTTTTGTATTGACGTATTTTTGGTCACCGACTCTACAATTACTACATAGCATCATTGACAATATAATTAGTAATATTACACCTCACGAAATATATTTTGTAATTGAGTAATTTTCTATTGTCTGCGATTCTATCCCAAATTATTTTCAAAAAATACTTGGTAAATATTTGACGAGTTTCTTTTTCTGTGTTCAATCTTACTTTAACTAAAAAACTAAAATCGAAATCACAGGTAACGTTGGTTTGGTATAGTGTCAGGGTGGCCACTTTTAATATTTGTGGCTTTTCGCGCAAAAAGGTATCACTTGTTGGCATCTAGTTTCCGAGATACTTATACGCAGTTTTGTGAAGAGAGGTGAATTTTTTTCAAAATAAAAACACAACCAAATCAATTAATTCATCGACCGAGATCAATATGTCAAATCATTTACCTGAGTAGTAGGGGTTTTTTTT
Source organism: Scrobipalpa atriplicella (assembly GCA_029255725.1). Taxonomy (NCBI): domain Eukaryota; kingdom Metazoa; phylum Arthropoda; class Insecta; order Lepidoptera; family Gelechiidae; genus Scrobipalpa; species Scrobipalpa atriplicella. Next base: position 17,782 of record JARACY010001154.1, on the reverse strand, counting down.
CCTTCCCTTACCCACACTACATAAAACAGTAGCCGAAACAACTGACCAAACGAACCAATTTGCCTAAAAACTAGCGTAATTGTTTGTAATTGCCGCGGAAGTCACAGCGGCTGCACTCGCGTTCGTCCTTTTCTATTATATAGTTATCTGTCAGACTTGAAGTTTAGACATAAGTATTGCGACCGATTCGTAACCATCCCGACTTAACCAAATCTTAACTAAAATTATTGCCATCCCGTTCTGGTCTCTCATGATACAAAGTGACAGGTATGGACTTATATTAGCTAAGTCGCGGAAACAATTACTCGAGAAAACTTTATCGGTTTAGAACGGCCCTGTTACCCTAAAGGTGTCGTTGTACCTATTCATATTTTCTCATCAAAGATCTTATACATAAATAATTATTTATCTCACTGAGCAAATGACAATTCTGTCAAATAAATCATAATTAAAATATATTTGACGAGCACGTTGATGTCTTTTGTATGGACGAGATAATCCACGCATCTTATTTCACGGGCGGACATTTCCGACTGACAAACTATTTCATGAAATTTTACACTGTCATAAAAATTGTAGGTATTCTAACAATTAAATAACTCTACTCTACTAATAACTAAGGGATTCGAGGGTTTAAGTTAAGTGTATTGCAATTTATAGGCGATGGGCTGACAACCTGTTACTACAGCAATATACATAATAATCATCTGTAATAATAACCCTCAAAACTTGTCAGACGTGGCGGAACGACTTTTGTTTAGGTCGTTTTTGCTCTGCCTACCCCACTTGGGATAAAGGCGTGATTTGTGTAAACTCTAAATAATATCAATGCTAGCTAGCGCATTATCAAACAAATTGTAGTAATAAAACGATGTAACAGAAATGTCTCCAATAATAGTTTAACTGTAACAGTTAACGCAACAGTTACTACTAACCACAACCTTCTGGGTTAACAGAACCATTCAGTTACTATTATGTACTATTACTTTACGGATATGGAGAACTTATTTATAAAAATTTGCTGGTTTGCTGCTAGTCGTCACGTCAGTCATCGTAATTCGTTAAATACAAAATAATAGATTTACCGATGTGCTGAAGTACCTAAGAAGAAATATTCTTTCAGAGCCGGTGAGCCTTCTTAAAATAAAACTAATATATTTTTTATGTTGTTTACTACTTAACTCTATTTAATTAAGCTTATGCGGTGTTTAGAAAGCGTAGGTATTAGCTCTACTGTATTAGTTTAGTTGTATGCAATTGTAACGTGCGAAACGTAAACATTTACGTTCTAGTGCCTGGTATATTTTGGCACGTGAACATTTACGTTCTAGTGCCTGCTTTATTCGCTTCGTATAGTTGGTAAATTGAGTTGTTATGATATCTGATAGTAATATAATCTCTTCCTTGATGTTACACATTCCAGCTTGCACGTAAAGAATAACTGACTGTATTTTTTAAAGTAAATAGTATACGCTGCTTTATTGTATTCAAATAAGAAAAATATTTTTAGTTTTTATACTTAGGTATGAAGGTTGTGAGTTTGATTGTTGTCTTATTGGGAATAAGACTCAATTTGAACCAAGGTCACTATCCGTAATTGATATATCTATTGCCAATCGGCATGTCAACACGAATTACATGTGTAATTAGTACGTGTAATTACGTGTAATTATCCAATTACACGGTTTTCTTTGCTTGTATGTGGGACGACGCCATCTTTAGATTGACCTGTAATTTAATTAATTCTCATTGCTAATGATATTGTGCACATATACAGATAGACTATACAATATGTGAAAGAAAGTGTATGTGTCGCAGTGATATTGTAAATCCCGTGATATTGTAATTTAACTAGTGAAATTATAATTTATCGGTAGGTTAGGTTAGGTTAGATTATAAATTCCCTAAGATACATTATAATATAACGTCTTTGACTAAATCCCTGCGACATATGCACTATGAAGGATGTAGATCTGCCCATGACACTGAACAACTTTTCCTAAGGAACATAGGTCAAAAACTAAAAAAATAAATGATCTCCCATACAAAATGCATCAGCTGATAGCGCAATTAATTTAGTATGTTAATTAGTTATTCTGATCATATAACAGACCCTTCAGGATGCATATCATACACTTTTACTGAGGTCATAATTTTTTTACAAGTAGGGCATCGGTCAAGCTAGCCGCAGTTAAAGGGTTATCCATTAATTCCTGGACACCCTGTATGTATATATTTTCTCTCATAACTCCAAACAACTTATTTCAATACAAATTACGTAGCTTTAATGAGTGGTAATCAACTCATTTTCAATTTTATGACCTCAAATTAGTCAATTAGATAGCTATCAAAAACGTGTACCTGTGTTTTATGACGCCGGCGTAAAAGTTGTTTATACGTAGTTAGTTGAAATAGAAATTATATAGATTCATAGTGGATATAATTATACCGGGTGTAATCCCTTACACGTCCACGTATGAAAAAGCAAATTATTTTTTTCATTTCCTGAAATAAATTCCTGGTGGTAGTTGTTCAGTATCGTTGACTGAGCAACCCCTATAAGTTTGCGGGACGCTGTCCCTTACACCCCGTATAGTATAAAAAAGAAAAAGAAAAAAAAATAGTCGTGTATCTGAACAACTAAAATATGAGATCAACAATTCGAAATTTCAATCGCAGACAGTATTTGAATCTGCGACCTTGAAACACTGTCCCAACAACCCAATGCTCTAGCCAAAAAAATAGCACGAAAATATATATAGAAAAACATTCAAGCGCATACCTATAAGCATACCTACTTAATTAAATACCTACATACACTACACGAATTAACATAGAATCGTGCTTTTATCATTTACGGAGTAGGCAGAGTAAAACCAACCTCAAAAACAGAGACTGCAACAATAATTTCATATTTATGAAACCGATCATTTAAAAAATATAATTGCCCAACCCCACGTGGGTTTACAACAAATATTCACATCCAAACAATCACCTGATCTATGGTTAAACTCTTCAATGAGAAATGGTACCTCCCACACCAGCGCTGATGAGGCTGGTGATGGCTTGCATAATCTCCTTATTGAAGGTCGTGTGAATTTGTTTGTTTATAAGATGAGTCAGACACAGGCCGCAGAAAGTAAAGATTACTTTATTTTTTCTTAAATAAAATCACATTACGGGGAGGGTGGAGCGTCAAAGGCTTAAATAAAATAAGTTTTCGCAAAGACTGCTATCAAAATCAAATCAAATCAAATCAAAATATCTGGGCTGAAACCTTCCTAGTAAGTATTAAATAATACCTGTGGCAGGAGGCTCCGCTCTTCTACAACAATTAGGATATTTGTAATACAACAGGTTGTTAGCTCGTTGCCAAATCAATACACAGAACCTGCCTTTATATTGTGTTTGGGAAGATAATCAAAAGCAGCTGTTGTATAATTTATCACTTCCAGTCCAGCATGATCGAACTTCTACTGCCGTCTCTTTTTGCAAGGATTTATCTAAAACTGTGTCATCTTCACTTTCCAAGCACGGCGGCTCAGTGTCACGATTAATTTAACCTGCCGCTAACCTGCGGTTAACTTTAACATGCAAAGGGCGGTCTGCGGTTAAAAGCTGTAATTTTGCTTATTTTCTTATCTATAGAGAAAGTATTGATTGATCCATCTCGTCTCGTCTCGTCTCAAAGGAGAATAAATTATACATGTTATTTATTCTCTGCTGTTATTACTCGTTCACAATAATTAATATTCCTATGGGAACGACAAGAATTGTTAACAATAATTTATATTCCCATGGGAATGCAAAAAAATATCATAGATTGAGCCAAGTAGAGGTACTTGAGGGTTTGCGTTGGGCTTGGGTGTAATGTAAGTGTATAATAGCCGATGAACTGACAACTCGTCACTACATAGTCCCTGACTGTACCCTGTTACTACTAAAGTTTGCTGCTTATTCTATACAGTACGTAATATAGGCGTGATACTATATTCTATTCTATTATATATACTTACATATGACTTCAAGGATTGTTCAGATATAATGCTTTTTAATACCATAAGAAATTGATAAACCTATACCCACTGCAAAATCAGTGCATCATAAATCCCTAAATACAACTGTTCATGAGGTACCGACTCATCATAATGCAACATGCGCAAGAGTTGCCCAACTTGACGCATTTACGCAAAACTGTGTGCATATTGTAGCGAGCTTCCTTTGAACAATGGATTAGAGATCCGTAGGCGAGGTGAAGCGAGTGTGGGTTCCGTAGGACGACAGGTGAAGGCTTTGCAGGTGCTTTAAAATGTGTGAATCATTGAGAATTCGTATAGTTAAATTAAATTGTTATTTAAAGCAGTCAATCAATACAATGCACTAATTATAGGTAAAAAAAAACGGTCAAGTGCGAGTCGGACTCGCTCACCGAGGCTTCCGTACCAACTTAGGGGTATTTAAGGCGAATATAGAACTCTCCCTCGAGCACCCAGACTTTTTCACCCAAAAATATCAACTAGACTAAAGGACAAACTTAATTTGGCTGTTGTCCCCATACTAGATATAGGGAGACGACTGCGAAAATAAGTTTGTAATCCTTTTTTTTTTTTGTGATGTTTGAACAAATTTACAGTTTTTAGATTTCTTTTTCGTTTACCGTGCTATCGTTCATTATGGAATTTATGAATAATGATGAAGTACATTTTACTTATCAAATTCGGAAGGATTGTACCAACCTATGTAAAAAAAGAAGCATTATTGATTGCAACCTTAGAGCAACACGGCTTTCTCCGGGCGGAGCGGAAGGCCGTGTTGCTCTAAGGTTGCAATCATACCCATATAACCCATGGCTAGCCTAGCCATTTAGGTCTTATAAATGTATGATAGGCAAAATTAACGAAATTTTATCAACTGACATTATAATTTCCATACAATCAATCGATCGTCCGCCCATACATACTCGTAGATGCATCTTTGTATGAATTTGTGTGGAGTAGTATGACTCACAATTGGAAAGGTATAAACCTCGACCTGCCATCCAACGCACCTGAGGTAAACAAATTCTATTGTTTTGGAAATGTATGGGTTACTACATAATTGGATGACTATAATTATTATTGATATAAATGTAAGTAAGTTATCCATTATTAGGGTGGATGCAATTCATTTTTACCATTTCATTTTTAAAAAAATGCGAAATAACGAATCAACAATTCAAACGCAGACAGAATTTGTACCTGTGTATTTGGAATACCGTCCCGACGCTCTAACTAAACCAACTGAGCTACCGCGGACAATGTCCATTTCATTTTAAACTAATAAATCAATTATAATTGATACTATCACTGTTATTTTTATTCGATTTGTGAGAACATTGACCCGACTCAAAATTTTTGGAAACACCTGTCCCAACACTATTAAATTAAATTAAATTAAAATGTCTTTATTTCAGGCTACTGAATGGCCCATAATAATTAGTAACAACATAAACATTAGGCTAGGGTTAGGAATAATAAATGCCCACCAAAATATAAATTAATTTCCGCCATATACACTGGACAATAGTAGCATGAATGTGAAAATACTTCTATTCTATACCTAAACTGGGATAGGGAGCGTATGCGTTCTTCTTCTTCTAGCGTTTTCTCGGCCTGATGATGGGGTTCGCTTTCCGGCTGTTTCTCCTCCACTTTGCCTGATCTTCGACATCCGCTGTTGTAAGATCGTTCTCTTAAAGAAATTTTAGTTTTAGTTACCCTTAGGAAAGGCATAGATCATAAAAGTCCACTGGTGGGGGGGGGGTCTAATCTCGGTCAGCTGGAGGTCCTCGGCTCGTGATTATACACGTAATGCTGTGCAGTGCGTATAATATGGTTCACTCTGGAGTGTGGTACAAGATGTGACCGGCTAGCGAATAAAATACAGACTTTAGTACTGTCAAAATACAGGGTGTAAAAAAAGTACTGCTTTCCTTTAAACCACATGTTCCACTGATAATACCAAACAACTTTCCCAAACCAAAAATATTTTAGCTCGAAAAACAAATTTTTTATTAACGTGCATAGATGCACCTTATCTGCAATTTCGTATGGACAAGACAAAATTTTATTTCGTAAGTAGGTACTAAAATTTTTGTATTGCGTGCATGGATGGCACGTTAAGCCGTCATTGTGGTCGCTGTCTTGATAGTACCTAGCCGTGAAACGATCCATGTCAGTAACCTTTTCGGTTAGACGGTTTGAAAACTCTGAATTCAATAAGACAACAAAGCGTTCTTCTTTTTTCCCCTCTCAGGTAAAAAATTAAAGAAATTCAACCTGTGGAATCTCATAACATACACCACAATGTGGGTAGCGGTGCATATCCGGCGAAAGTAGGTATAGTTGCGTGGAACTATAGTTTAGCTTGCTACCATGCGCGTACAGTGATTGTAGGGCCGTCGTCAGTGATGCAGGGAAAATAACCTTTAATACCTTTAAGGGGCTACCCTGAGCCAGGTGGCGCCTTCATCAATCAAAAAATCATTACTCACAAAGCAATTAATCGAAAATCCAGTAAACCAGATTGAAATAAAAGCAAAGAAGATAATTTAGAACATCATAAAGTTGTAATTCATAGTTCCTGGTAGTAACAGAAGGAAAATTTGCGAAAAACGGCCACTTTTAGCACTTTTGGTATCTGTAACTGCTGTAAACACTGAATCATGAATGTATAGTGCTTAAAACAAACTTCAGTACCTATTCTTTAATCTGGTTTACCGGATTATCGATTCATTGCGTTTTCAGTGAAAATGATAATGATTTTTTTAACTGATGAGGGCGCTGGCGGCACCGGGGATCCCCTTAATACGCGGGGTGGAACATATCACATTCAAGGTTTATTTATTATAAATGTTTATAAAAATTCTTAAAACTAATACAAAGTCCCTCAAAACTGTATAAACAGTTTGACTGAGAGATCAAAGGTCACCCATTGCTTACCATTTGACCAAGAGCAGTGCTTCAGAGAGAAGAGTTTACGATCTGAAAGGTCATCATCATACTGCACCAATAAGTATTTTACCTATACATCTATTTAAAAAATAATTACACGTAATTTATTTACTTTTTATTTTTATTGCGATTGCCTTCAGCGTTACAATGGCCGATGTGCTAACGATCCGTGAAAACTGAGTTTCTTGCGATATGCGCACACGCATGGGCGGTTCCGACACCGAACGTGAACGTGATTATTATTAAGCACCCCCAAGACTCGTTCAATCGATTGACAATCATTTGATTCGAACTTTTGTTTTGTGTGCTCAGTCGCTCTGTGTAAAAATCAGTACCGTCGTTCAACCCCCTATATTAGGTAGCTGACCCCGTGAAATGCGGAAAACGATTCACATTTATTTTTGTATGGTGACAACAATTCTTCCTGATAATTAAAAAAAGTCATGCTTATTCCTTATTCTCTTTACTGACTTTTTCAGTTAACCTGAAAAAGCTGCCAGTACACTTTTCGGCATAAAAGTTCAACAAGTCGATCGTATTTCGTTTGATATTGAATAACCCACCGAGATTGGCATCAATAATGGTCAATCGATTGACGTAGTTTCGAGTACACTTTACAAAGAAGTAATTAAAAAAAAACATGTAAATCAAATCGATTATATTAACGTCGTTATAATACCTGATTATATGGTAGGTACTTTCTAGGATATAATTATTGTCTATGTGTCACTGATCTTGGTCAGTTTACACTTTTAATGGTGTTGGATCCAATATTTTGTATTTATTTGGTTAATTGTTGTTTTATATCCTACTTTTTACATCTTTGAAGTATAATATTGTCGCTCTACCAATTTAACTTAATTTAATTTAACGGTGCGTGCGGGCCGCTCTGCAGTGTTGTTTACTAGACGAGTGTGATTAAATTGTAGAATCTAAACCTAAGCTATAATGTATTTAAGATTTCTTTTATTAATGTTTGACTACATTACATTATTGTCCCAATAAATGTAAAAGCTCGATGTCAACTGACAATGTTATGTTGGCGTTGAGACAAACCCAAAAAGGGTTTATACAATGCCTGGCTTATTTAAAATTGTAATACTTTTAAGAATTTGATACCCAATTAAAAAAAAAAAAAAAAACTGCAGTCCTAATAATAGGGAAATGTTGGATTTTAGGACGTTTTTTATAATAGATTACTTTCGGACTTTTGATAGTGGACTTTTTTCTCATAATTTTAGAAAAAAAATACAAATAATACTCCTAAATATCAAGTCCGTTGGCCCGTTATGTAGCGCACTCAGTTTTATACTAAGACTTTGTTTTAGGTATGCATTACCTATATTTTGTAACACTCATATATAAATTGTTATTATTATGCAGATAGTAGAGTATTGTAGAGAATGTATCTACATCGCAATCTAAATTCTTTTGCACTATAAATGTGGCAATAATTCGGTCAATCTCCGGTGTCGAAATGTGTAATATGGTATTATTATTACTCTGTAATATTACTATGTATGAATGTTATTATACAATACAGGGTGTAAAAAAAGTACTGCTCTACTGATAATACCAAACAACTTTCCCAAAGCACAAAAATTTTACCTCGAAAAAAAAACTAATTTTTTGTATGGACAAGGCAATTTTTTTTCATAATATGGTCAGTTGAAAGTGCGTGCATGAACGGGGGGTTTACGCGAGCTGTCAAATTAAAAATCGCTCTAACGGTCTTTAGCGAAACGCGCTTGAACGTACCCCAGGTGATTCAAATGCAGTTTCCCTTTTTAATGATATCATGTTAATTTAGCTTCGTCATCCATGACCTATGAGTCCTATTACTATGACGTATCGTTAATGTCCTTGCGTATCGTACATCGACTCTTGAACTATGTCGTCACTAGAACATTCATTTTCGCATTTTCAGTAATCTTCAGGAGTAATTTACTTACTCACATGTTGAGAATGAGTCATTGTAGGCAATTCAAGTTTATTTGATGAAGTGGAAATGAGGTTTGCGAACAAACTAACACGAATCAATTGATAAGAAAAAAGTTGGTTGTATGTAAGCGCCCTTGTATGACAGCCCATCAATTTATTGCATAAAGGTGGAAACATAGCACTTAGAGGTGTCGTGATATTATTGGTAATTGAATAAAGAACTATTTTCTTCTTCTGAGCGTCTTGATGGCAGACACTACACTGTTGCAGCCCAGAATTTGGCCATGTTAACAGCATTATCAGCCGCTGCCATGAGGTCTACTGCGTGCAGGTTTAGGGGCACTATTTACTTCATGTTGTGGTAAACTGTTATATATAATTATGATAATATTTGTATTTGAGATACAATTAATTTATTACGAATGCTGACGCCTCTCCGGAAAAAAAAAATCCTCCTTATAGTTGTTCAGTTTCGTTGACTGAGCAACCCTTATCAGTTTGCGGGACGCTGTCCCTTACACCCAGTATATTTTCATTATCCGAATCCATTTTACTATATTTCGATATAAGTATATATATATATAAATATATATATATATATATACTTATATATATAAATATATATATATATAAATATATACCTTTTTCCTCTACACGTGCGTAGGATGGTAGGATGACTTTCAAAATGTTTCACAAAGGTTCGATTACGGAAGTCGACCTGAAAGAGGTTACTAGTGTTGTTAAAGACTCGAGTCCGCCGAGCCTACTTATTTAGGACTCGCTAGCCTTTTTACAAATTCCCGACTCGTTTTAACAGGACTCCATTGCGTGAAGACTTTCGAGCTTTTTCTCGCTGATCTCGAGCCTTTCCAGAAAGCTCGAGTCCTTTATTACGGCGAGTCGTGCGCGTTGCCTTTTAACTTTGAGCTTTTTATTTAGCTATGTTAACATAACACTGTTATTTTTAATGCTGTTGACGTGTAGTTTGCTACGACGATTATTGATGGCGTTGTTTCCTTTATATTTTATATTTTCAAATTTTTAACTCGAGGCTTTTAATGCAGACTCGAGTTCAATTTAACCCTGTATAATTGAAGCGAGTCTCCAAAATTAAGACTCAAGGACTCGAGTCTTTAACAACACTATCGGTTACTCGCTAAATTGGATTAAATTCAACGCTTTTTGTATGGAATGATTAATAGTTGCTTAGATTATCTATCTAGGTACTTCATTCATCTACTAACATGGTTCATGGTCTACTTGTAACATTTTTGTATTTTGTATCAAGAATATTTAATCACTAATATCGTGATATTTATGATAAATTAGTTTAGACTCAATGCTATCGATTCGTGGAGAACACGACTTAACTAAATCTTAACCACGATTGTTGCCGTCCCTTTGTGTTCTCTCAGGATAGACAATGAAAATTAACCAATATAGTCAAGATTTAACGATTTGCGCGAATCGATACTATTGTCATCCCGAAATATTAAATAGTTTTCCAGCGAATAGGTTGAATAACCGATTTCTTATAGTTTAATTATTTATGATGTTATCGTGACGTTGCCGTTGACGTGACGTGGACGTGCCGTGGAGTGGCCGTGGACGTGCCGTCTAGTGGAAAAGCGCCCAGGAACAATTATTTATGATGATTTTCCTTAATGAATTCGAAACCATCATTGATAAGTTTTAGAAATAAATAACACTGACCCTTTCCTTTCTATTGTTTCCAGTGTGGTGCCAATAACGTTACGAAAGAAAGAGAAGTCCTTCGCCATCTTAGCTGAGACTCCATCTTCTTCCTCGAGACCTGACAGCCCCAGGTCTCTGCCCATTGAGACTAGGACAGGAAGAGTCTCGCCTTTTAGAGGTAACTACGTTTTAATTTTCTCTTTACTCTAGATTTAAAAAGGCCCAGGTTATAATGTTCCGTATACAGAGTTAAAAGGTTACATTCCCTGGAATCATATTTCTAAAGTTTTAGAGCAAGGAAATCTTATACTCATAACTAACATGTCTTTCTTTTTAATTATTGTTAATGGGTTTGCTCTTGAGTTTAATCTAGGCCATAATGATACTGACAGAGTCGATTTAGAGCTTACCCAGAAGATGTCTGTTCACATACATACATACATACATATAATCACGCCTTTATCCCTAATGGGGTAGGCAGAGCGTAAACGACCTAAACAAAGGTCGATCCGCCACGACTGACAAGTTTTGAGGGTTATTCCAGATAGATCTGTATATTGCTATTAGTGACAGGTTGTCAGCCCATCGCCTAAATTACAATACTGAAACCCTCAAATCCCTTAGCTGAGTTTTACAGCATGCCAGGGAGGAGATGCAGCTGGCACATTCTATGTTTTTCTATCACTCCCAGTCCAGCATGGAAGTTCACACCTTTTGAAAAGTTGATGGTTGTATGCATGTCTTGATAAAATCTTGTTGCCTTCTCCAGGTCGGGGCTTCAGAGAAGAAACTTCGCGGCACACAACACCGCGAACATCAGCAACTAACTCCAGAGCAAACACACCACCGCCACGACGAAGAACCAGCTCCTTACCACGACTAGACAGCATGGCAGCCGCTACACTACCACCGCCGCTACCACCCATACAAATCACCCTACCACACACACCCAGAGACTTTGTCAAAGAGAACATTGAAGAAGTAAGAGAATTAAGTGAGTTGAATAGAGAAAAGAACGAAGCCGAAGCAGAGAAGAAAAGATTAGAAGAAGAAGAAGCTCTGCTAAAAGAGATGGGGCTTCTAGATCAGAATGCTACGAGTGATGCAATTAGAAGTGTTGTTTGTTCTAGAACAACGTCAAGGAGTACCTCTCCAAACAAGATAAGGCTAAGATCTAGATCTAACTCGCCTTCTGCTCCTTCTATTTTAAGATTCGAAAATTTACTTCCCGACAAGAAAATGATCATAAACAAAAACGATGGTATGGCACCTGTAACCCACAGATCTAGAGTCAGGTCGGTGTCAAAATCACAGCCTCCATCGAACGATGGTTCCCCGAAACATTCGAAGATTCCGAAACGACAGGGCTCCGTGTCCCCGAACAGAAAACGAGAATCGATATCTCGAAGACCTGTAGAGAATGGTCTGAGGAATCAGAGGTTCATTTCAAACAGTACCAGCAGTATTCACGAAACAATCAAAATTGGTGGCAATGCTCACGATAAACGAGGCATGAGCAAAAGCACTCAGTTTTTAAACATTTCTCCCGCTCATATCAGAGGAAAACCACCCATATCTCCCGGAAAGGGTGGACCTCCACCTTCTAATAGAGCTATAAATGCTAAGAGATTATCTCCAATCGTTGGGACTCCTAACAAAAGTCCCACAGAGGATAAACCAGGCTCAGCTAGAACTCCTATTAAGTCTTCCTCCGTAACTCGGAAGCCAGTCAAGACTGCTGGAAACACACCTGTTACCTCTAGATTCACTTCTAGACAGCCTAGCAGAAACGTCAGCAGAGACCCAAGTCCCGATAAGCGAAGATCTGCCAACAAACCTTCCACTGTAAAGCCTCCTGCTGTCAACAAACTTAGACCAGTGGCTAGAGCTGTCAGTACTCGGACTCCTCAAAAACCAAATGTTAATAAAACTGAGCCAAAAAAGCCTGTGAGTCGTACGAATAGCATGAAAAGTCTAACTAGAACGTTGAGCTTGACAAAAAACCTAAGTGAAAAGCCTCCAGCGCCGCTAAAGAAACGAGATAGCCAAAAAAGTTTGAAAGGATCCACTAATAAACTAATAACATCAGCTGCATTTAATAAAAGTGATGCTGCTAAAGAGAAATCACCCACAAAATCTGTTAAAAATGAACCAGTTACTGATAAGGCTAAAGACAAAGCCGCAACTAATAAAGCAAAAGAAGAAGACAAGAAATGTCAGGAATCATCCACCGAAGAATCTCCAGCAATGACTGTAAATACCACAGATAGTGAAACACAATACGATAAGATAACCGACGATAAAGGAGACCTAGTTATTATGTCAAAAAAAAATATAATTTCCATGACAACTGCTGCAATTACTTCCCAGCCTTTGGAAATTGTAACTAAAGTCACTAATCAGCTACCTGCAACTTTAGAAAAAGCTAGAGAAAAAGGAATTTTTGAAAGACATAGTTCTAAAGATTCTTTAGCACCAAAAGAAGATGATGCAAAAGATACAACTAAGAAAGATGATAAAATTGAACACAAAGCAACTAAAACCAGTACCGTATTTACAGAGGATAATGTAAAGCTTAAACCTTTACTGCCACCATACAACAATCCTCAAGTTGAACGAGTGAAACAAAGAATTGATGACATTTTAAAATCTCCCGAAGTTTCTACTGAGAATATTGCAGCTACTTCTGCGAAATTGAAAGAAAAAGAAAAGAGTACTTTCAAAAGCTTTGCCGACAAAACTAAGAGCGATATTCAAGATGCTAAAGATGATACAGCAAAGAAATTTACAGATCTAAAAGACCAAGCTGTAAAACAAAGTGAAAAAGCTGCCGCAGATATAGTTTCGGTAGAGAAAGCTGCTGTTGACAAGATTGAAGCTGAAAAAGCTAAAGCTGAAAAAGCTGTGGAGAAAACTACTACAGATATTCGCACTGAAGCTTCCAAAATTGTTGATAGCATAATGACTCCTATTGAAGAACCTAAAACTCCAGCTAAACCAAAAGAAGAGGTCAAAAAAGACATAGAGCCTATCGTAATGGTAGTGAACGAGAAAACCAATGGACCAAGTAAAAGTGAAACTATTGTGGAACGTATGACGGAAACACTAGTGAAGGGTGAACCAGAGGTAGAGGTTCAAAGTTCGAATCTTTCCACGCCGGGAGTTGAGAAGATGGCGATGCAAAGCAACATGGCAGACGGAAGTGGATCTGACAAGTCTGCGCAGAGCAATGGCGGGTAAGTGAAAAAACTTATTTTTTTTATTAAAAAAAAAGATTAGCAAGGCTAGAGATTGCATGAGCAAAATTGTTCACGTCACATGCCTATACTCATCACAATATCCACAAATATATCTTCGATTTGACTTTCCTAGTATAATAAATTGTATGCTACCTAGTTGTGCACCCACACATGTACGTTTCATTAATTATGGATATGTATTGGATACGAATAAGTGCATAAACGCCCTTATTACTATTGATTATCTACTTCTTTACTATTTCTGATTCTCAATAGCACCAGGCGAGGAAATCATCACCAGTAATGTTCAAAAACAACATAATATTGTACGAATAAAACCAAGCGGAGCATATCGCCTTACACTACATATAGCTATTATTTTTATTGCTACTTCTTATTATTTTTACATATTATAATAAGTTACTAGAGCAGAAGGAACTGTATTCATATCTTGATAGCATTATATTGTTACGTCACTTCCTTTCGTTTCGTCTCTATTATACGTTGGAGCTTACTTGCACTAAAGTGCACATCTTCAAATATATCTCTTTTTTTAACGTGTAATATGTATTTTTGTTGTGATTTTAATAAATGGTACCTTAGCTATTAGTTTTAGAACCTTGAACCACTTTTTTTTATCTGCATGAAGGAAAGACAAGCAGATGTTATAGTGCAGCATAATGGTTTTGGTTAAATCCTGTACAATATAGAGTCTAATGCAATTAAAAGCAGGACTCTAATACTAACTAGGTACGTAATTAAACCATTTATTTACATTACACTTCTTTCGCTTTAATGCCCAGAGCGCGTTGCGTAAAGTAATAAAATAAGTAGTCTAAACTGATTTGTTAGCAATTTCCATAAGTATTCAATATCCAAGTAATAGGCCAATTCGTCATTGCAAATTATATAATGTCCAAATTGTCCAAACCTGATATTTTCTATCACGAGAGAACACAAAGAATGCGACTGCATTTTTTTGTACCTACAAAATGAATGCAAATAAAGAATTGAGTATTGAGTATTGTTAGTTATTTAATTAAGTCGATAAACTATGGAATTTCCCTTTATAGGCTGCTCGTATAGTACCTATAGGCTACTTTTTACCGTGATTAAATATGTATATTCCCACGGGAAAACTCGTTTAGCCGCGGGTGAAACTGCATTTCGTAAAGCAAGTATAAAATAATCGAAAGTGTCTATTCTAGAGGGATTTGCTTGCAGTTTTCACTAAGCCCCAGTACTGGCTGTAATGCCCCAGTGGCTGTGCCAGTGGTTTCATCGTCGACTCGATTGAATTGTTAAGTATTTCCTGTGGTTAATGTTTGTTGTTTTCACTTTAGCTTATGCATCTAACCAACTGTCGATTTTAGATCAAAATAATCAAGCTATTTGTCATCTTTTTCTTCATAGCCTGTCATTTCATTTCATTTTTGAAATAAGAATTATGTACTTAAATTGACAGAATAATTATAATGCAAGCTGAAACTAAACCCTAACGTACGGCTAATATAGTAGTAATACAGTAGTAGTTCCTACCTACTTAGTTTCCGTCTCCGCTAAACGACTAGAGCCAGAGTTTTCAAACTAACTAGAAGTCCTGAAATATTTTCAGTCCCGTATTTGCATATTTATCACGCTAGCTAGCCTACCAATCCTAAGTAAGTGAATGTGAGCGGGGGCGCTGCATGTACAGAAAACTCTCAATAATAGCGTCGGCGGTATTAGTTCCTTTTTTCATCACATTCATTTAAAGCCTTGACGTGTTGTAGCCTAGACAGTCCTAGACAAACACGAGGAGGGGTAGTTCACCCCGTCACCCCCACTCGACTGTCAAGTGTGTCAAAATCACTTACACAACAACAACTGTAGAGCAGCATATCGCGTGTTTTCGCATTCTGCTCGCGACAGGGGCGTACTCAGGGTTTGGCGATGGGGGGTCTGGATTTATGGATGCATACTGGTATTAAGTGGTAATTGTGGTGGTGTCTAAATCCAAGTTTTGATTGTTCTTAAAATTATAATTGAGTGCTTATGGACCTAATAAATATAATAATTTGATTTAATTGATTTCAGTTCTTTATTTGGTGACGATTATGTTATTGGATACAGATAAGCGCACAAACGCCCTGGTAAAGAAGCAAAACTTTCCATATTTAATCATGACAGAAAATATTGATTGATTAAACAAGGTTACAGTGGTAGTTTAAAGATAGGAGTTCCGTTATTTGTAGAATGTTGACTTGTTGAATTTATATTTGTAATAAACAAACTAATACTACTGTTATCGAGCAAGCGAGCGGAGAATGGCATGACCTTCCCACATCACCGCGCGACCCCCGCGGACCCCGCAACCCTCCTAGTCTTTACTCCCTGAGTCTTTGCTCCCGACTCTGTTCAACCTACGGTCAGTCGCCATATCGTGAGTCGTGACCCCCGCTACCTCTCTTTGCTCACTGAATCCACCTCTGCGTTGCCTGTGTTGCCTACGGTCAGACGATGGATCGTGACCCCCAGACCCTCATGTTATTGACCCCCTTCTTCCCCCCCTAAGTCCGCCCCTGCTCAACCTACGGTCAGTCGCCGTATCGACCGTAGGCGAGTAGCGTGACTGCTCATACTATTAGCATACCTTAGGGTTGCCAGAACAGTAAACTTGTTGACCTCGTGAAATCCGAAGGACCCGATATTTAATATTTATTGGACTTCAGATTGTTTTAAGTGAAAAATGTATGAAAAGGTGGCGAGTGAAAATTGAATGAAAAGCACAAGAAATTATTTTTCATTACGAACGCCAAAAAGTACTTTTAGAAGATCATTTTTTTGTCATCTTCTTTGAATATACTCTTTCCAAGGTTTGTCTGGAAGAGATCGCTCTCATCGATAAGACGTCTTTCGTACATATTATTTTTATAATAATAGTATAATAATAGGTGTATAATATATTTGTAAAGTGCACTAAAGAGTTTTAACTCTCCTAAAAGGCAACACTGATTTTCAGCCGTCATCCGTGATGAGTTATATCGAACTACGTACTTTACGGATAAGTACGTAGTTCGATATAACTCATCACGGATGACGGCTGAAAATCAGTGTTGCCTTTTGGGGTAAAACTCTTAGGGTAAATTTCACTGAGCCTTGGCTCTTTCACATCACTACAGCACACATGTGCATATTGTGTGATCTACTTTGATTTATCTGTTTTTGTCTTTATTTATGTGTCTTTTATTTTTTTCAAAATGTACATGTGTTTTGTAGAAATCTGAATAAAGCGTTTTATCTATCTATCTATATAAAAGTCATCGTCTGGTAAACTCGTTTAGCCACAGAGTATATAATAGTACTAGACTAGGGTTTAGCCTAAATTACCTTAACTAGTTAATTTCCGTTGCGTATAAAGTAAAGAAGTATTAGTACGATGGTTGGACGTTAGCACAGACGTTACATAAATAAAAATAGACCTTTTATTTACGAAGTACATACCTATTATACAAACAAGATTATCTAACTCTTCTGCTGTACCTAAGTAACTTTTGAACTTTTTGTTGACTATTTTTTATTAATACCTACTATTTAGTTTTTAATTTGTTATTATGTTGTTATTTTAACTGTATATTAAGTTCCTATTTTTGTATGTTATTATTATGATGTTTAATTTTATGATGTTTATTTTTCTAAAACTTAGTAACTGTTAATTATTTTAATTCACATCGTTAATTACTAATTACATATTAGTAAAATATAGGTCAAGCGGTGAGTATGTTATGTTGATATGTGTATTTGATAAAATAATAGTAGGTTAAGATGTTAAGGTCGTAAAGGTATGGTTAGTATTTCGCCTTGAGTGAAAAGAAATGTGTAAGAGCTTTTTGAATCAGTTGTCACGTCTTTAACCCTTACGGAGTAGACAGTACG
>JARACY010001153.1:0-65041 GCA_029255725.1 Scrobipalpa atriplicella | reverse complement strand
TGAGCTTCTTTTTTTATATTGCAATATTTATTTAAATTAAACAGCCGATTCAGTAGGTAGGTAGGCAGGCTGGCGTAATACTTATTATGCATTCCATGTACCTAATGCTTTAAAAGTCACTTAGGTAACTAACTAGCAATCAAAGATCTTTGACTAAGGTTCAATATCTCCAGATGCGGTGAAAAATCAACCAAGGGATATTGGATGGTGTTTAATATTTCGGTTTGGTTAGAAGAAAAGAATTATTAAAATTGTTTTATCACTGGATTTATTTCCTTTCTGTCTATCTTATTATTTCCAGTGTTTATCAATTACTAATAAACCAATCTTTTATATTTTGAATATGCATTGAATGATGGATGTTAAACGTGTTGGTAAATTCGGTTTATTTTTGAAAGGTTGGCATATTTTGTAGGCTGATTCGTAAAGTTATTTATTTCCTGCTATGGCGTAAAGAACTTTATGTATGTGCGTGAATGTATGTAATTGATGAATGTTACACGTGTATTCTTCCTAAAATAGACTTTACCAAAATAGTGTCCATTTTATAAAATTCAATCTATCAAAACGTCTATTTTTGAAAGGGTAGCATATTGTAGGCTGATTCACGTAAGTTATTTCCTGCACCGGCGTGGGCGGGCTCGAGAGGCATCAGGCAATTGAAGTGCAACTACCCACTTTATAGTAACTGCCTCTGTGGTCTAGTGGTCTAAGCTGTGGGCTTACGATCCGGAGGTCCTGGGTTCGATTCCCAGGGGGGGAACACAAAGTTGATATGTGTCAATTTATCACTTTGTGATGTTTTTCCCAGTTTGGTTAGGACATTGCAGGCTGAATCACCTGATTGTCCGAAAAGAAAAAAGATTCCGTGCTTCGGAGGGCACGTTAAGCCGTCGGTCCCGGTCGCTGTCTTTGATAGTGGTCGATACTGAAACCATGTCAGAGGCCTATAGCTGTGCTACTAGGCGGTTTGAAAACTCTGACACCAGGGTTTATCGGGTCGTTGTTCGACTCGAAAATCCACTCGCTAAGAAGAAGTAAACTAGCTTTTCGCCCCGCGGTTTTACCCCCGGCTTAATAGTTATATAGTGAAAACTAGTTACACTCGGTTCATAGCCGTTTAGACGTGAAAAAGTAGCAAACAAAAGACAGAGTCACTTTCACTTTAATGTTAGTAGTGATAGTATGGATTAATTTTTAACTAGCTATATTTGGTTGTAACAAAATCAAAATTTGTATAAAAATAATGTTTGAATATCGATTGAAAGATTAGACGAATAAAGGATGATTTTCAATCGTGCATAACACGTGTAATATATTTGGAAATAACCAATTATTTTTTAACTCGGAATGGGTTAACTCTTGACTCTAGACACAAAGGTCAGCGATGACGGTGACAGAGCCGACGATGGAGCGACCTAACCCAGAAGACGCCTGTTAAGGCACTGGTAGTCTCACGCACCGACGGAACACAGCAAGCTGTTTGGCGCCGGACTTCGGTGAGAGGGTGGTCGCGAGCCAGGCGGCCCCTTGCGGAGCCTACCACTACCACCGCTTTGTTGGGATCATTCAGCCGCACTTAGCAAGCCTGTGATGCCGTTGCCCGGGGTGCGACCACTAGGAGGTAGATCCCATCCCACCCCAACTTGTTTCAATCAAAGTTATATTACCTATATTTATTTCAAGTTTGACTTTTTATATCCTGTAATTTGGCCCCGTAATATCGTTCCGTCAGTAATTTTAAAGTTTTGCCACTAAATGCCACTCTTATGTGTCCAATACCGATACTTAACGGAGCGTTTAACCATGGTTTAATCACGTGTCATTCGCTGTACGTACTGGTAATGACGTATTTAATCTTTGACGTATATTGAACGGCCATTTTGAAACAGTTTGAATCACAGTAAAAGTGGTAAAAGGAATGAAACTGTATTTTTTTTATTGTAAATTTTCGTAAAAGTTTTATTTTGTACTGCATTCAATCAGTTAAATTTTGTCGTGAAATTTCACAGTAATAAAAGCACAGTAATTTTTTCCCATTTTTCTACAGAACTTTAAAGTCTAATTTTCCTAAATTAAATACTTAGCAATATGAATATGACCACATCATTGTGGATGGAAGCCGTCGGTCCTGGTCGCTGTCTTTGCTAGTCGTTACACAAACCATGTCAGAGGCCTATAGCTCTGCTATTAGACGGTTAAAAACTCTGACAACAGGGTTCATCGGGTAGATCGTCTCGAAACCCACACGACAGAAGAAGAAGAAGTGGACGGCACTCAAAGATGTCCTGTCCAGTCTACCGGAAAAATCTTAGGTAATTTTTTTTCTCTACAAAACTTAGGCTCGTATTTATAAATCGATCTCAAGATTGAGAGCAATATTAAGTATAGATTTGACAGGTCGTTTTGTACTGAAATGACATTTCTGATACGAACTTAAACTAGCTGTCTCTCTTGAGTGCTGATTATCAATACGGGCCTTAAAAGGTCTTTAGTCTAGCAATATATCTTTGCCAAACAAGCAACTTATTCTTATCTGCCCATCTGCACTTAGTTAGTTTCGCAGGTGACCAGTAACATGATCACAATGGAACAGAATAATTTAACGGTGGTTGCGTTAAACGGACCTGCAGGTATGTCCGGCTAGTAGATAGGGTCCATACATGCAAATTGACTGTTATAATAAGATATAGGTAGGGTACGATTCTAGCTGCCACTAGTTGCCACTATTTAATACTGCGAGTCGTGCACATTTCCTGTAGTTACCTCCAAACTTTGATCCTATAAATCAATCGAGTATCAGCCAAAACTGCTAAAAATAAAGCTTTTTGAACACCTAGACCACAACATAAATTCAATTCAACATTCAAATATCTCCTTGACCGGAAATCGAACCTAACTAGAACCCGTTGCTTAACAAGCAAAGGGTCATCACCCAGGCTCTACTTTGCAAATGACGTCACAAATATTAGTCATTGATGGCAGGGTTCGAACCTACGACCTTGCGTAGCAGCCAGTGTCACTATCCACTGTGCTATCGGGCAGTTCAAAGATAGCGGGTGCAATGCGACGGTTAGAGAAAGCGTGACGCGAACCTGTCGCACATAGTTGAGTAGCGTTCGCAACTGAGCAGTAACGGTTCAGGGTCACGATCGTGAGACTACGCATCATAAAATCATACTTACGGGGTAGGTAGAGCGACAACGACCGAATTAATCCGTAGCGATTCGTAGTGACAAACGAAGGCAATGGTAATGCTGAAATTGTCACCTGTCATTTTCTTTATTGGGAGAACAGAAAGGGACGCGATTTTTAATGCTCAGTTAAATATTTCCTACTGGATTATTTACTTATCTTTCATGCCTTTTGTTTTCTTTAAAGCTCTAAGTAGGTACCTACATTATCTATAGTCTGTTGATCTAGCCTAGATTAACAGTTCTGTAAGGATTAGCCTATAACAATAATAGCCTAGCTTAGTGCATTGTTAATCAAAGGACTAATGTAGGTAAGGTAAGCTGAACTTAGTCAAATAAGTCAAAGCTAAATTAGCTTAGGAAAGTGCAGGATTAGTATAAATAAAATAGCATTCTATGAGTAGGAATCGTACTACGTACTTACAGTACTGAAGACCGAGCTGAGAGGCGTACCATGAGAGAGGCCTATGTCCAGCAGTGGACTGATATAGGCTGATGATGTACCTATATGTATCATAGATAGGTTATATTTATCAGTCATCGGAAAAGGCTTCGTATTGCATTTGCATGTAAAAAATCATAGAGAACACTTTGTTCATACGAAAATGTTTCTAAACTTTTCCAAGCTTCGACTGTCAGACTCAGGATGATACGGAAAAAAATACGTGGCTCACATCTAAAACCATATCCGATTAATGTCTAGAGTCGCATGTTTATTAAACGTATTCAAGGTATAATTATGGGCCAAAATTACCACCGAGTGGATGCCCAGAAGGGACAGACGGCGGCGTGGCCGACCCAGACGGCGGTGGCGAGACGAACTCGATGCCTTCCTGGAGAACTGGTCGGAACAGGCACAGGATAGAGAGTCGTGAAGAGACCGAAGAGAGGCCTTAGCCCAGCAGTGGGACAGTAATGGCTAGATAAGAAAAGAAGAAGAAGAAGGTATAACAGAAGTGTATATGCACCTTAAAAAATGTGAATCTGCCCATGAAACTGAACAACTTTTCCCAGGGAACATAGACTGAAATTCAGGTGCACGTCCTTCAGCTTGCATAATGTGCATATACCCTTCCTGTTACACGTTGTATAAAATGTACCCATAAAGTAATAGACTGCAAACTGTATTATGTCTCTTTTACTTGTAAAATTATTGCAATTTAGGCGATAGCATACACCACATGACCATCTGAAATAACCCTCAAAACTTGTCAGACGTGGCGGAACGACCCTTCGGTCGTTTTCGCTCTGCCTACCCCATTAGGGATAAAGGCGTGATTTATGTATGTATGTATGTATGTACTTGTAAAATTGTTGCCTTATAAAACGAGCCCGTAGTAAAATAACACCACGGTCGTGTGACTTTTCCCCCGAGGCTCGAAGCAAGCCGATATCGCCGGTATTGCCAGTAACGTGTTTATAAGCTTCCTATCAGCTCCTGAAATGTAGTTTTTGTCATGTTGGTAATGAAAGGGAGCCTCTGCAATGTGATAAAATGTATGCGCCAAATTTAGAGTCGAGTTTTAGGTTTGGAATATACCTAAGATGTCTCAAAAGCTACGACGATCCCATCAAACTAACAAACAAAACTGTGCTGGCTTATTTTTACTTGTAACATTTTCTTTTGTTCTTATAAAAATGAGCCCTTAGTAAAATAACACCACGATCGTGTGACTTTTCCCCCGAGGTTCGCAACAAGCCGATATCCAAGTAATGTGTTTATAAGCTTCCTATCAGCTGCTGAAATGTAGTTTTTGTCATATTGGTAGTGGAAGAGAAACAAAGAGAAATGCACACGCTGAATGTAGAGTCGAGACTTGAGTTCAGGTTTATAGGATCCTATAAAAACTACAGCGACGGTAACAAAACAACTCTCATGAAGAAAATTAAGTAGAAATCATTTTTATAATTACATATCTTGAAAATGCTCTCATGTCAGCATGAAAATCATTTCTGCATATTAATCTTTGATAAAGTTGTTTGATAACATAATAAAATAAGTGGATATTCTGACTATGTATATTGTGAGGGACAATCCGGACAATGATTGAAAATCTTTACTAAAGATAGGGAATTAATTTCCATATCAATCAACTTTTCGCTACAAATTCCCTCGTAGACTCTAGTCTTTGTTTTTTGTCTGGGTTACATTTTTTCACTGATTGATTGATTAACGTACTAAACCATGTTTGATCCTATTCTTCATTGTATGTTAATCTACGCACATTAAAGGTTCGTTTTAATACGAACAATCCATAAAATCAATAAAGAATCAATTTGAATTATTTAACAAATGAAGGCGGTGCCACACCTGAGAACTTTTTAATTATCGAGAGTAAACACGAAGGAATCTGTTACGGGACTTCATAAATGTAAATTGGAGGCGCTTCCCGTTTAGCGGGACGCCCCCCTTACCCCGCACGAGCAGCCCCCCTCCCCTCCGCCCCTCTTCTGGCGGGGAGCCCTCCGCAACGCCGAGGAAACGGGGCCGACGACGGGTAGAGATGAGGTATTTTTTTAATTTTGAGTATCGACAATTTGGTCTTTGTTTGTTACCTCCTTGTATAGTACTAAAAACAGAAAGCGAGTGAGATTCTGCTGACGCTATGAACTTTTTATCAGTAAAAATGTTTTGAAACATTCCTCAATACAGAGGAGAGTTTCAGTACTTCAGGAGAATTACATTGATAGTTTAACCTGTCACTACTGAAACACAAAGTCGTTCCTTAAATTTGTAAGATTTGGTGAAAACTTTCTATTTGCTAAACTAGCTTTTTGGATATTATTAAATTAAATTAAGTAATGAGCTTTCGCGAGGGACCAGGATTATTCTGCGATGAAAAGAATATTTCAGGTTCGGGACTAAAAGCAAAATACTTATGCAAAGTTATGTAAGTTATCGATATAATTTCAATCGTCGGGGCAGCTCTAGTGAACGAGGATTGTGGCGTGCATCGGTATGGTATACTTATACCTCCGTTGTAAGTATTAGATAGCGTCGCACTAGTTTTTTGGACGTTCCCGGAATTTGTTCGATTTCGATGTCAACCGATATTGTGAATGACGATTTGATTTGTTTTCCGATATGTTTGAATGGTGACTCTATAATGAAGTTAAGGGCAGTTAACTTGTTAAGCATACAACATGAAAGCAAATAAAGAATTGAGAATTTAGCTTCTATGTAAAAGTCAATAATATTTGGACGTTTGGTGTTGATTCTGACCTAGATGCTTATTTCTAAGATAAATTAATAATGAAAGTCTTGTAAACATCTTAAATTTGAAGTAATACCTACTTAGAGATATAAATAGAAAATTAATAAATATTTAATTGACTTAACGGATGTTTGACTGATTCTTCAGTCGAGTGGGTTTCGAGTCGATCGACCCGATATAAACCCTGGTGTCAGAGTTTATAAACCGCCTAATAGCAGATCTCTGACATGGTTTGTGTAACGACCACTATCAAAGACATCGGCCGGGACCGACGGCTTCCATAACGTGCATTCAGAAGCTTCATCAGAATGATAATAAATATTTAAGATAAAATTTGTAAGTATTCCTACCTTACCTATCTATGCTTATCATGTTTTTAAGCTTGCATGTCCGAGCTAAAAGCTAAAAGTTGCAAATGCTAGGTGTATCTTTGTTTTTCACTGTTTATGCGCACCGCAAAGGTGGCAAAGGACGCTCTTCCTTTTCTGTTTTTAGTCTTTTGTCTCTACATTTCACTGTTTTATGGAGAATTTATAAAATAATGTAGCTATTTTACCTCACAATAGATTTTTGATATTGAGTTATGTTTTCATTTTTTTATTTTATCTCTTCTTGTAAATCACAATAGATGGCGTTACAACCCAACAACTTACGTTCTAGGTTAGGGAAATCGAAATCAACTTTTTATCTAGATTTGAATGGAATTTTTCAAAATGGTTTGGGTAGTTTATAAATTCCAACTTTTTGGCTAATCTTACGAATAGATCAATGTATTTTTTACAATAAACGTGTCGTGCGAAATATTTTGTACCATCGTCTAATTTGACTCTACATTATTTTTACCCATACTGTACAGCAATTAAATAGGTCATAATCATAAACTGTCTAAAGACGGATATAACCACGGATAACAGTAAAAAAACTTCACACAAAACGAAGAAAAAGAGTTCTGAATGCTAATAGAAGCGTCTTGCTAAAGCAATTAATAACTCTACCTGGACATGTCGGGCGTCGGCCACAGCTTTGTGTTGTGCCCTTTCTATAACACTTTTATTGTCTAAGAAAGGTTTACGCTTTGTATCCCCTTTCACACAAGTTTGCGCTTTAAATTAAGGTTGTGCATACTGTTATAGCGGCGAACTTTAGGGAACGTGTAGAATACCGCCATTGATGAAAAAATGGCCGCAAATTGTATTAAAGTCCGGATGAAGACTTGTGGGCCTTGTTGCACTCGACAGAGATTCTCTTTGTATTGTTTGTCACTCGTGCGTGCCCTACTACAAACTTTCTAGGTTATAAATTTATAAAGACTCAAATCTCTAATTTATAGAGACTCACTCACTTTATTTAGGCTCGTATTTATAAAGCGATCTCAAGATTGAGAGCAATATTAAGTATGGATTTGACAGGTCGTTTTGTACTGAAATGACATTTCTGATACGAACTCAAACTCGCTGTCACTCTTGAGAGCTGATTATAAATACGGGCCTAGTAAACTAAGAGATGCACCTAAAATTTATTTTAATAAACCATTATCAACTAACAATCCATTCAACAAGTATTTATTCACCCAATCAAAACAGTCATATTAAGACAATACTATCGATTCTCGTTGAGGGCACGACTTAACTGAATCTTGACTACTATGTCTTGACTAAAATGATTGACGTCCCTTTCTGTTCTCTCATGATAGAAAATGACAGGTAAAGACTCAATATTAGTTAAGTCGTGATATTTGCTACTACGAATTACTACCATTAAGACTTGCGGCCAAATAAAAAAAGTGTAGGTATAATAGGTATTAACACCGTTACCACTCTACTGTGTAATATTTCTATGCAAAAACATTGGTCATTTTCTGCAATTTCCAGAAGCTCCACAGTCCATATAATAAGCTGATTGTGAACATATTTAATATACAGCCTTCAATCAGCGTGTTTGTACCTGGTATATGCTGAATACTATATTACATTACCGACGACTGCGGGATTACAGACTCTCCCCGCTTTATATTGGAATCGAATCTTTCACTGAGAAGGTATTTTACGAGCATATTTTTGTGTTTGCAACTTGTATCGAAGTGCTATTTAAATTAGTAATTATTACTTGAGTTTAAAAAATGTTATGCTCAAGTCACAAAGCACTATAGTCTACTCGTTGAACTACTTTAAATAAGTTTCGCAAGTAAAATTTAGGTCGAGAACAGTTTATAAACAGCTAATAACTATACAATTAATTGTATACGCATTTGGCGCTTACAAAAGTAAATTGTGACAGACGCTAAAACGAACTCCATTCAAACAAGTACCTTACGTAATGAAATTGAAAAAAAAAACTTTATTTTAACAAGAAATATTCGTTATGTATTGCAGGATTAGCTGCCTCTAGACATGATCAAAGACATGGCGGTAACTTGAATACAGATATAAATTCTATCAAGGTGGCCCTCGGTCTGCAGGGAACACGGGGAATTAGCATTTTAAAGTGGCAGGGTTGCTACTGCGAGTTACACTTTCTTAGTAAAAATAGTCTCGTCTCGACTAGCTTTTTATAGCCCGGTTTTTATTCAATTTTGTAATAGATCAACGGTTAAAAAGTTAATTTAAACAATAGTTTAAAAGAGTCATAAATCACATTAGAATGTTATGTATTTCAGATTTCAGTTCATTAAGATTTTTATTATTGTTATTGCATTACAAAACTCAAATAATGTGAAGAGTGTACCTATAACTTCAAGACGTAATCAATTAAATAAATTATTCATTATTATTAATCAAATTAATATCACAGATAAAACTTTAAGCAAACGTTTGTATGTAGAGTTAACCAGAAATTATTTTGGAGATATAAGTAACATTATTGCTGTAAAACATCTTCAGTTACAGTTATGTATTTGTATTTATTAATTTACTATTGTTTACTCTACGGTAACTTTATTATAAATCTACTAAGATAACCTCCCTACATCTACTGTCTGCAATTCAGCATCAGAACAGCGCAATCTGTTTCAGCTATGAAATATGATCACACCAAGATTTCTAGACTTTCTAGAAGTCCTCAGATCGCATGTCCTTGATAATTCTAGACTAGTCGGGTCGTAGGTCTTCGGCCGAATCTCTCCGTACTGTATGTAGGACGTTCGGCGTGCAATGAACTCTTGTCCCAGCCTTGGGACAGAGCGGAGTACACCAGATTATTCTGGTATGCGTATGACGCGGTTTTTACGTGTAACACAACAGCTGTTATAGTGTAAAGTATGGTTACTTTATTTTATAGCAGATGGACTGGCTGAAGTAAAGATAGAGTCTACGATGAATAGTAGGTATTATCTACCTAGGTAGTAGGTACATACATGGTTTGTATTTACATGCAGGCCCTTAGAGGGATTCTTTCTTTTAAAATTTTGTTCGGTTTGATACTTTCTACCTATGTGTAATACAAATAATATAAAAGTATAATACAGCAATCAGAAATTATGTAGAGTCGTTCAGATATCTGATAGACATTTTTGATATCTGCAGCCTAAGTTTTTTATTTATTTACCTACCGATATCTAATATTCTATTATAAGTGTGGTAACATACATCATTACGAGTACCTATCAGCAACGGTATTATATACCTAGGTAAATAGGTAAGTACCCACTGTCTGACTGTGACTCACCTAAAAGGCACGATTTTATTGTTCTTTGTGAGTTCACTAAACTTTCTTTTCTATCTGTATAAGGTAAAGTAACCCGCATAGTTTGACAATACTGTCTGGGAGTTATTGATGGATGCTATGCATGGTATAGATTTTCTGCTGATGTCGAAAGTTTATTATAACATTTCGATTATTAATTATTGATTGATGTGAAATACTAGAATAGTTTTTTGCCAAAATAATAACAATAACGATTTTTAACACCGTTTATTTTGTGAAAGTTGAAGAGAACTAGACATTTCTCGTATACTTACTCTTCCCATGAGTTTTTACTGCAATAACATTAAAATAACATAATTCACTGCGTAGTTTTGTAACAGTTTTATTGCATTAAAACCATTACGAGCAGGTAATAGAAATAAATCAAGTTTAAATTGCTAACACGATCTCGTGAAACCAGCGCGTCTTAGCAACAGTAGCGGCATATGCTACAGAATGCTACAGATATGTGCCGCATGCGCATGCCACATCCGCGGCGTTCACACGGAGACGTCACAAGATTTTGAGGGCAAGATGGCTGTGTTGCCACTCATAGATTTCGACTTTCCCCGGACTGCTCGTGAAATTCTCATATAACAGACACTTCTGAAACTAAACATTTTTATTTTATTTTCCAAAAATCTTATGCAGAACGTGCGTTTTTAAACACGATTTACATTATTTATAGTACAAAATCCTCGAAATATTTTTACCCTAATAATCTCCTGAATTAATATTTCCCCTAAAAATTAACCTAAGTGTGGAAAATTACCCTAAATTTAGGAAAGTTTCCCCTAAGATGGGGACGCTGCAAGCGCCTGCGACGAGGGAAAGAGAGAGTAAGAAACGACACAGGTGTGCGTGCGGCAGCCGGCCCATCAGCTGTTCGGCGCTCGTGCCCCGGTGCATGCACCCGCCGCACTGAGCGACCGACGCGACGACGGGCCCAGCAGAACCATGGCATGGTTGGTGGAACCAGTGCGCGACGCTGCTCGCCCGCGGTCACACGCAGCCGCGCCGCCCGCCGCCCCGCACGCCCCCCCACGTGTCCGTGTGTGCACGTTACGTGATCCCTTGTTATTGTCACTGACAGAGAACTGGTAGGAACTGACGCGACGCCGATCGCGCTCTTTGTCTAATTAGCAGGTAGGCGAATACCCGACCAAACTTTTTACATCGACGGTCACCATTGAACTTCTCAGCACATTTGTTCCGTAATTCAATTTTATGTAACAAAGATGCGGCAGTTTAAACACAAGTTTTTCGTTAGAAATGGAAGCGATAACGTGGCGGGAGGCAGTAAATTAGAAACAAAGGTTGAACTCGAAACGGGGCGATAAAAAGAACCGAAACAGGTTTTCTGTGGAAAGGCATCTGGCACGCACTAATTGATATAGCATCAACTGGCGGACGTAATTATGCGTCTGAGAGGGCCTTAAACTTACAACTTGCTACAATTTGTTTGCACGACAAGCCGCACTAAACAGTCAGTCAGAAATTATGGCTTTTATGGCAATGGATTGTATTGTAATGTAATTAATGGCATGCGTATCGAATGCAATAAACCCGCTTATCAAATCACCTTCGAGGTAGATGATTTATACTGGCGGCCTCGTGTTACAACTTCAACAATAGCGATTACTTAACAAGGTTGCTATTGGGAACCGTGAAACCCTTTCTCTGTAAAGCTATATTGCCTAAATAGTGGAAAATGGCTTGTTTAATAATCTCGGGAGTGATTGATAAAGAGGGCACGGGAGGGACGCCCCCAGAGAGGTGAAGAGAGGGGGGTTAGTGACGTAACTTATTGGTATGCGATTGTCGGACAAAGAAATTAGTGTTATGTTACATAAACACCAGAGTTTTCTCGGAAAGTTGGGGAACATAGTCGAGATAGATAAGGTAGGTGGCTTATGTTATGAAATGTTTTGTAACAAAAGGTATTTTGCTAATGTATGAAACGATGAACTATTCGTTCATAAAATAACCGGATATCTTTTGTTAGTAACTTTTAAAGTTAGTAACCGTCAAAGTGATTAACTAATTTTAAAGTGATTAACTTACTTTCGTAAGCATCTTATTTAATCCTGTCTGACTGCCTAGTGTGTCTACTTGGTAATTTTTTTTTGTTTTTAACAAGTACCTCTTCATCAGCTTATATACGTCTCCAGCAAGGCGCACGAGCCTGCCCCGAATTTAGGGCGATCAGTAACAAATACCTGACTAATAAGGATTCACCATGTTCCCTCGAAAAACCTTGAATGTCTTGAAGAAGGTAATATGAAAAACCTACAGATGGATATCGGTCCTTCAACTATACTTATTGTCGTTTTTGTCATATTATTATGTCAAAATCACTATGCTACATTACTTACACCTACGTTATGGTGCCGTGACCAGGATATTCTACTGTAATTTTTTTAATTTTGTTTTATTTGTAGCTCTACCCTACCCACAATAGATACTTATATTATATTATTCACCTCTAATTTCCTCTTTGATATGATATTCGCATAAAGTGTAGGTTACGAGGTAAAATACTGCATTGCATATTTTTTGTAGCATAGCGAGCTCGCGACACTTGGTAATCTGTTTCACAGTCTGTTTTATCTTTTGTTATCTATAACATTACTGTCGACACTTAATATTCTTGAGAATATCGTTACCACGTTAAAAAAAACAATAAATTGGATTCTCATTTTTATACATGGAACTCTACAACCTGATCCTTGATTTTTTGTTTATAGCGAAATCGTTTTATTTATAAAAACGTCTCACACGTTGCAAAAACTAATAAGTACCGTGCCGCTACAACTAGCATTGTCTATTTACACTTTACTTGCAGAAAATATAGATGTCGCTAGGACGAGCACATTTCAATAAAATTATTATACGAAACCGATTTTGTTTGATGGAATAGGCGACGCGATTTCCATTGCCTGGATTATTGAAAAATGTTGAGCGTATCGCAACGAAAACTGCAGTGTACAATAAATTGAATGGCGTGCAGAGTCACCATCTAACAGTTGAGCTATAATAACAAAAAGAAATGGAATGTGCACTTGACGTTCTAGTAAAAATTGTTGAAGATTTTAAACGAAACAGAGTATTACACGTTTTCTGAGGTTTGCACAACTGTCACCCATTGTAATAGAACATTTTTTTTATGGATTCAAGCTGTGTTTTTTTTAAATTTTGATTTCCCCTACGTTTCGGGCCCTTTCCAGAATAAAGGTTGTTTGTCTTAATTTGAATTTGAAATTTATATTACCTAAATTTATATTCTACCTCCATCTGTTTCTACCACAACATCCGAAATTCTCGGGTAAAATTGGAAGGTTCCTAGAAAAGGTCCCAAACGTAGGGAAAATCCAAATAAATAAAATGCAACTAGTTTTATTAAAATAATGGAGTAAGGTAATTTGCGACGATTTCCTATATGAAAAGGTTCAAGGTCTTAGTTATCGGTTGCTTCGCATATCAAGGAGGAAATTAGAGGTGAATAATATAATATAAGTATCTATTGTGGTAGGGTAGAGCTACAAATAAAACAAAATTAACGTTGTACTTGAGTAATAGAAATTGAGACTTGCAATTTTTTATGTTTCTCAGATGGCCTAGGCGTTAATTGTGAAGGATTTTTGTCATTGATTAACTGATCTATACCTACCTTATGTTTTAACTAAACTACATTGGATACCTAAAAATACAATAACGTACTATATGGAGTTTGGTGAAAATGTATTGGCGCAGACCTTAAGCGCAGACTATAAAATTAACGAAAGAATGAATAATATAAAATCAGACATACATTAACGCCATCTGTAGTTAAATCAAGCACCTGGAATTAAAAACAAAGCTCCTACTTTTTTCTTTTTTAAATTGTTCTTATTTTAAAGGGATAAATTATACTGCCAGTTGTATCATCGCTTATGATTTTGGGTGAAACAAATTATTAATTGACTATAATAGGTTAACGAAACGCAATCCCTTGCTTTCATTCAATAAAACATTTTGCATTCGCCGTATTCGTGACGCGGTGTGTAATAATAATAAATATGTATAGTAAAACCACAACAATAAACCGGCGGCTTCATAACTATAAAGTGAATTGTTGAGCGCCAGTCTGCGCTGTTGCTCATCGTTGCTGGTCGTGTTGCTCGTGATTGCTCGTCGTTGCTCGTGATTGCTCTCCATTGCTCGCTGTTGCTATAGATTTTTGAAATAAGTTTATTTTCTGATTCTCAAGATTGAAACGTTGAGCGGTACGAGTCTGCGCTATTGCTTATCGTTGCTCGTGATTGCTCTCCATTTCTCACTGTTGCTCATCTGTTGTAACTAATTTTTTTTTAAAGTCTCATTTCTGATTCTCAAGTGAATCGTCACAGCAGTTGGCTGGAAAAGATGTCTTTATAGTTAAAATTAATTAACTTCCCGTATTTTTTATGCAATAAAGAATATTTTTGCTGAGCGGGTGCTAAGTAGTCTGAGCTGTTGCTTTTGATTGCTCTCGATTGCTCATTATTGCTCATAATTTCGCTCAGAGTTTGCTGCTAAAATTTTAAAATTACTATACTAATTTTTGATTAGGTAGCAGACCCCGTGAAATACGGAAAAAGTCTACTCAAGTATTATTATTGTGCTAATATTACTTACTAATTTTATGGGGCTAAGGAATCAAATATGCGTAAAATATTGGGATATTCATGATATTATGAATGTGCGCAACTTTTTTTGTTCCTATTTTACCGAACAATGGATTCCTCTCCGCAGCGCTTCATTTACTCACGTTCACACGTATCGCTCTGTCTCACTCACTCTTTCAGTACCCGAGTTGCACCAATCAACGACAAATTAGATTAGGCTTGTGTAACACGTATTTTTATTTATGCTGTGTGTTTTAGTTTAGGATACGCGCCATTTTTAATGAAGTCGGTTGGCGCTTTGAGAGTTTTAGACGACTAATACCGGGTGTAAGGGACAGCGTCCCGCAAACTGATACGGGTTGCTCAGTCAACGATACTAAACAACTATCACCAGGTTCTTTTTTCAGGAATGAAAAAAAAATTTGCTTTTCCATACAAATTGTCTGATCGAGGTCGTAATTTTGTATGAAAAAGCAAAATTTTTTTTTCATTTCCTGAAAAAAAACCTGGTGGTAGTTGTTCAGTATCGTTGACTGAGTAACCCCTACAAGTTTGTGGGACGCTGTCCCTTACACCCCGTATACTGAAAATTTTTAGGGATAAATAAAAATTGTGTAATATTGCTAGCTATCCGGTGTTGCAAATGACACGACTTAACTAATATACTTAAGTCCATACCTATACTTTTCTATCATATTAGAGAACAGAAAGGAACGGCAATATTCGAGTTGAGATTTAGGTAAATGTGTTCGTGCCAAATTGCTATAAGTATCTATGTAAAAGTTTCATAAATATGAAAAGTAAAAAATTGGAAAATTCGTCACGGGGATGATTAAAATGTAAAAGTTAAAGTCAATAACACATCAACTGCTGACTAGACGCCCATAGACGTAGAACTCGTAGTATAATGCTACGGCGTAGCAAGCGAGAAAGGACCTACTCAACACGAAGGAAGTGTTACACATTTAACTCAATTTCAGTCTAGCCTTCATTGGATATCATTAGCGCCTGAAGCGTTCTACGGTGATATGAGAAAAATTAAGCGGTTTTTTGCTTAGTTTGTTTTACTTTGCAATGAAAGAACAAGTTTACTGAATCTCAGATAGCGGCCAGTAACTAGTTACTGAGAATGTGTCCTCTGAGTCAAAGATGGAGCGGACTTACTCAATAACTTATACTCAAAGGCACTGAAATTCCTATACATCAATAAAACACTTGCAAAAAGCAAGCCTGTCAATTATACTGAACTCTACCAGCAATATACATAAGCTTACGTTTATAAAAACACTATTGGTGCTAAAAACGTGATCAGTGATCACGTTAAAAAGTTATCTATTAAGTACTTGTAACACGTGTTTGAGAGATGTTAATGATCATTTTATTATATCTAATGTAGTTGTAGGTATCTAGTTGTTGTAGCAGTTGTAAATTTTCAACATCATTATAATAATGTCCCCACCATAAGAGACACGGCACGAGCCTACCAAAATATTAGTTACGGCGGGGTGTAAGGGACAGATTCCCGAAAACTGATACGTGTCGCTCAGTCAACGAAACTGAACAACTATCACCAGGAAATTCTTTCAGGAAATGAAAAAACGAAAGATTTTCCACACAAATTGTCTGATCGAGGTATGGGAAAGTCATTTTTTTTTGTTAATTTCCTGAAAGAATTTCTTGGTGAAAATGTTCAGTTTCGTTGACTCAGCAACCCCTGTCAGTTTGCGGGAAACAGTCCCTTATACCCGGTATGTAGATAAAATATTACTAGTTGTGTGACGAATCATGAACACCAGCTGAGGAAATAATGACATAATCTACAAAACATGCGTAGATTAGATACACGTGTATAATAAACTGGGAAAAATCATTAGTTTTTTAAACTGAAAGGAAACTATTCCTCTTCATAAAGCCCTCTTTCTTCCACTTTATAATTTCTATAACACACGGTAATTGATTTCCGTAAAACTACATACAGCATTGGATTGTGGGTACCACACTTGCAATCTAATGAGTTCTAGGTTAAGCTAGGTTAGTGTAGGTTAGATTAGGTTAAGATTACTCAAGAAAGAATACTGAAGACTTCTACACTCGACACTGGCAGAAGTGTCCCCAAATCTGGGTTGACGAAGAAGTTGCCAAACAAAAAAAAAATGATTTAATCTTAATCTTTATCTCTTGTTGTTGTCTTGTATTTTTACGTGTATAATATTTTTAATAAGTAACCTCGTTCAATCCCCTAGTCCCCGTCCGACCCCGGGAAATACGGGAAAATGAAGATGAAGATGAAATCAGCTCTTTCATTTCCATATTTTCCCAAAAACTGTGTGTGGCTTCAAAATATACATACCTACTACAGAAGTACAAAAGTATCCAAACAAACAACACTACCATAGAGTGTGAATGTGAAATATCGTATAGGTATCATGAATGACCTTGCCGATGTGAAAACAAGACGGATGTAAATTTTTGTATTCAATAAGGAGGTAAGTGATCCCTCAGTTGTTTTGTTACGCCAAAAAAAAGCATGTATACATATTGTACAATCCACAAAACAAATACAATACAATAAACAGCTGGTCGTAACAAGAATACTCGCTTCGTGCCAAAAGAGCAATGTTTTTAAAAACAATCGACTAACGCAAAACAACGTTTTTGTTTCGTATCTACTACGCAGTGAAGCCGCAAATATTTTCCGCACCACAGTATCTCTCAACATCTTATCCATTAGGCGGAAGCCACGTCTTTTTCGCATGCGCGAATTTTCTTGCGTCAAAACTGGCGGCGCGTCTTGCGAAAAAAACAAACGTATGGGAATGTATGGGAGAGGCCACGTCTTTCGGAGAGAGGCCACGTGTTTCGGCGTCCGGCGGTGCGAATTGCGAATGTCAAAAAAATCGCCCGTGCGTCTGCCAAACATCTGCCAAATCAGTACGGTTTTAGGGCTGCCACTTGTATAATTTTAGTTTTTTTTTATCTCGTCACGGAAAACGGACGATTTTTTACTAACTTAATAATAGTTAGTAGATATGTTACGCACAATCCCCGAAATCGCTCATTTCGGCCATTGAGCGTTCTAAAACGATCATTGATGATCATTCCGCGGACTGGCAAACACGAAACAGCCAATTGCCGAATTCGGGGTTTGGCAGGTATGTAAAACGACCAATCCGCGGAGTGGTATTGACAAAATGCCAGACCCCGAACTGTATTAAAAAAAAAAACGATGTCATGGGACGTCGGGTCAACATGGGTCATGTCTGCGGGGATGAGTTGTCAGTGCGGGGTTAAGTTATCAGTGCGGGATGAGTTATCAGAACGGGGATGAGTTGTAAGTGTGGGATAAATTGTCAGCGCGGGATGAGTTGACAGTGCGGGGATGAGTTATTTGTGCGGGATGAGTTGTCAGTGTGGGATGAGTTGTCAGTGTGGGGATGAGTTGTCAGTGTGGGGATGAGTTGTCAGTACGGGGATGAGTTGTCAGTGCGGGGATGGGTTGTCAGTGCAGGGAAGAGTTGTCAGAGAGGGGATGATTTGTCAGCGCGGGGATGAGTTGTCAGTGCGGGATGAGTTGTCAGTGCAGGGATGAGTGGTCAGTGTGGGATGAGTTGTCAGTGCGGGATGACAACTCATCTCCGCCGACACGATCCATGTTGACCCGACGACCCATGACAGCGTGTTTTTTATTTAGTTCGGTATCTGGCATTTCTTCTATGCCATTTCGCGGTGTGGTTGAATCAAAAACTGCTCACTTCGCGGGCTGGCATTTCATCAGTACCACTCCGCGGATTGGTCGTTTTACATACCTGCCAAACCCCGAATTCAGCAATTGGCTTTTACGTGTTTGCCAGTCCGCGAATGGTTGCTTCAAAACGTCTGTTGTAAGATTTTTCTCTATAGAGCAATGGCAGCAATTCGTGGTTAACTAATAAGTCCAAACCTGTCACTTTCTATCATGAGGGAAGAGTACGGGATGGCAATAATTCTAGTTGAGATTTAGTTAAGTCGTGATGGTTACGAATCGGGCCCATTGTCTGTATCAGGTTCTTTGTTTACTTTTATTAGGATGTTATTTGTGTGCAATAATAAATGATTAAATATATATATTTTTAATCCGACTTTTGCACCGTGATACTCAGAATAAAACCTCCTTGTACTGGGTAGTTCTCCTGATTGACGGAAATTTCTGTCAATGTTCCGCGATAAAAACATTACATTAGAATAATTTTACAGCTACAAGCTTTTTAATGTGAATAGTAGGTATATAGCTTTTTGGATGTGGGTCACTTAGTATATTTTTTTTAAATGTTTAAGTTTTTATGTAATAAATAGTTAAAAAATTCCGTCATATAATTTCAGTTGGAGAACTACTACGCTGTGATAAGATTGCAAAATATTTTCACCTGGCAGCCCTAACATGTTTTGACCATGAGTCCGTGCCAAATAACTTTGCGCGTGAAGAAAAATGGAACTAATTTTTCCAGTCTCCAAAGTGTCATGTTCTAAAGACACTAGCGCCATACATAACCGCAAAGTTATCTGGCACGGACATGGACAATATGTTAACAGGACTGAGCTCCGGCAACAAGAAAATGTGCCGTGCGAGATAGCTAGATGTGAACTCTCTGTCCCTTTTGAATAAAGGAGACCGTTCCAAAAGTTCCAAAACCGTATACCGGGGTAATATCCTATGGTGCACTGCACTTATTACCGTAATTCTGCTAGCAGTGGACCACCAATCAGACGTCAGCAAAACAGCAGTAACAAAAAATTTTATTTGAAGACTTTCGCGCTTTGCACACATTATAACTCAAACACATACGTGCTTTGATACCCCTATTAAACAGTTATAATGGCCCCGATTCGTAACCATCCCGACTTAACTAAATCTCAACTAAAATTATTGCCATCCGGTTCTGTTCTCTCATGGTAGAAAATGACAGGTATAGACTTATATTAGTTAAGTCGCGTATTTTGCAACCATGAATTGCTACCAATGTTGAACTTGAGTTATCGCCTAAATTAAAAAATAATACTGAAACTCTCGAATTCCTTAGCTGGTTTTTAAAGTATATACCTACCCGGGAGGAGATGCGGCTGGCACATTCAATGTTTGTTTGTTTGTTTGTTTAAAACCGTATACTGGGGTAATATCGTATGATGCACTGCACTTATTATCGTTATTAGGTAATTAAAATTTATTTTTCTGGTATATTTCAAATTCTGCTAGCGGTGTGTTATTGCATGCAAGTCCGTTTTCTTGATTGACATTTAAGTCCAAAAATAAACGAATTTTGATTTGAAGTTGCTCAAGCTTATTTAAAAGCTCATCTGCGGCGATATATAGCGGGAGTCGGCGATATCTAAAATAGGAAAGAGTAAAGTTTAAGAAAGAGATAGTAGGAAGATTGATAATCAAAAATGTTGACTAAACAATATTTTGTTTTATTTGTTACTGAGCCTTAGCCATACGGTTACGGAACAGTCTCCCCTAGTTGCTTTTATTTATTTTTATGTATGATATTTGCTTTTAATTATGTTTTTTACTTATGAAATGAACGATTACAAAGGGACAAAGAAATCACGTATCTCGTTCGATACGAGTTCTATCTCACTCGACTCGTTTTTTATATGATAGCTCTGGCAGACCATATTCAATATTAAATACAAGTTCATAGGGCGTTACCTACACCCTATGAACTTGTATTAGAATGTCAATTTTTTATACCTAGTGCTCAGTCCTGTTATTAGCAATAAGTCCATGGTTTTAACATGGCATATATTAGACATATATTGACATTACGTGACATGTTTACATAAATTCGCGCATTTGGTCGCGGCTTCTTAGTACAGGAGTCAACCTAGCGATAAATGATGACCATCGAAACAGATGAAACGTATGCATGGAGTGTGGCAAACCTCAATGAAAACTTATCAAACGTCTACCAATCGAAATATAATCGAAATAAAAAAGTATATAGTTCGTAAATAATGTCTCCTTCATTTTGTATGTGTTCCAATTATGTACATCAAAAAGTTAAATTGGTAATCTACTGGATTACAAACAATAAATAGGTATTGTTTTGCTATACAGGCATCATTAATTCAAAATGGTATCATTTATTTAATATTATCAAAACTTTAGACAAGTGTATCAGCATCATGCTCTTGGTCTATATTGGTCATGGCCTGTCAATTTAGACGCCGCCGCAGAAACAGACGCCAAAACAGACGCAAAAGTTGCCGCAGAATCAGACGCGCAAAGACGTGGCTTCCCTGTTACGCTTTTCCAACCAAGGATTTATGTAGTGTTTTGTTTCTGAGAAAGCGATGGATATGGAAGATTTCTTGTGTCCGTTATTTTCCTAGTGGGTGTGAAGAAATCGCCGTGTTGTCAACAAACTACAACTGAATGGGGACGTGATTTGTCTGGTTATTAGCCTATTATAAGAGCATTCTGTCTTTCGTAAACACAGCGTAGGCCCGGCTTGTAAAAGTAAGTCATTTTGTCTGGGAGTGGGCATCATAGCGTTGGATACGTAGTGACCTACTATTTGGAGACGAAAATAGAGTTGGCCATCTTGAGATTAAAGAAAAGATTTATAGAAATGTGGGGTGAACCTCGGCTATTAGATATTCTTCCCACTAAATTGATCGAGTATTTTGGTTTTAACTCCCTTTGTGGAGTAGTGTGGCCCAGTGATCGGACTGGTTGGTCTGAGACTTTGACTGTCGGTCTGGAAGTCGTGGGTTTCTTTTTCCGCAAAGAGGGTAGGAAGGAATACCTTACAAGAATAATTATTTTCAATTTGTGAGATTGTTTTCAGCTTGGTTAGGATAATGCAGGTTGAATTAACTAATTCTCTGACAGATTCATCGACAATCCATACGATAAAAAAAGAAATTCTACTTATTTTACATGCAAAAACTACAGTAGCCTAGTAGAGTTCATACAATAATGACAATACATTATTGAATACGAATTAATTCCTGTAGATACGTGATAAAAAGACATCTACTTATACAAACATACGTTCGCTTAGTGCAATATTCAATAAGAGTCAACGCTCTCAACTCTACATGTAAAATTATTTTATTTACCTAGAGACGTAAATGCTCATAAAACGCGTACGCCTAATGGTAGAGTAGACTTAAATAATATAATATTATTGGTTGAATAATATAATAATAGGATTTGAGAGGAGTTCATTTTACGGCAGACGGAGAAAAAACAATCATTAGTGCGATGCGGATTTTCTAATGCATTAGGTTGCCAGAGGCAGAAAGGCTAGGTACGTTTCGTTTCCGTACCTATAGTGATTACTTGATTTTTTTGTTTTT
This sequence comes from Scrobipalpa atriplicella, assembly GCA_029255725.1. NCBI lineage: Eukaryota > Metazoa > Arthropoda > Insecta > Lepidoptera > Gelechiidae > Scrobipalpa > Scrobipalpa atriplicella. Next base: position 42,964 of record JARACY010001153.1, on the reverse strand, counting down.
GCCCTCAGTATCAATTATAAAAGCCACTGAACTTCCACTGCAGGACTTTGGCCTCCCCAGAAAAGATTTCATGGCAAGCATTTTACATACAAGATTTATTATTCACAGTAGTTGCACAAACATAATGTACATACCTACTCTTAATTCATCCCTTGTTCAATATAACACCCTAGGGAAGAGATGGGGTAGCACGTTTCTGATCCAGCACCACACGGTAATATCTACAATAGGGATACAAAACTGTGCACTAGATATGTAACTGGCAAAAATGTAGACATTCAAGACAGTCTTCAAAAATGTAGGTCAAACAAAAGGAGCGACAAAATGCAGTGTGCTGTACCATTTCCAAGGCCGTATCATAGTAAAAGTAAGTAACAGTAAACCAAATTATACAGGAGAAGATAAAAATAATAGTTTTAAATTACTCGTATTGGTCGATAAGTATAATACTAATAACATAATAATATACTAGAAGTCCTCAACAAGACATAGAGATAGCAATCCCCGATTTTTTGTAAATTGCGATACTATCACCACAGGATTGCCTTTGGCTAGTGTTTTAAAAAGATTTTCCTATTATGTCCCAATTTTGACCCGGATCCAAATAAATCTATCCAAAACAAGCAGATCTCAAGGCAAGTACAACTTTGCTCATCATATTTAAGGCATGATTCTGCACTTTTATGATAAATTTTACTGTTGTACCTAATAACGATCACTAATGTTGCGTGGTGTATTATTGATCAGTTGTCAGTCCATCGCCTAAACCACTTGTACTACGAATATGACATGTGTTCTACTGTTTGTCTTCTACTGTGGCCGTATCGTGCGCGGGCGCAAACGTACGTACCTAATTACGATCACTAATGGTGCGTGACGTAATCAATGAAAGTTGCCGGCCGATACTCGCACAGGTATGATTTAATGTTTAATACCAGAACTCGTGTTGCTATGCTACCCGATCAGACAAAGAAAGATGCGAAAGAGAATTTATGGATTAGGAGTCAGATAGACAAAAGAATCGATGGAAACGTACCTATTGTCGAGAATATGGCGAAAAAGAAAATGAAATAAATTATTTCAAACCGCACTTTGTTTTCTAATTTTTCATTAAGAACTTGCAATATTAGAGACTTTTTAGAATTTCATTCTCGTATCTGTAATAATCGCCTAATAATATCTAAAGTTGCGGCAAATGAAAATGAGTAACGAACTTTGATTATGGTTATGTTTAGTTTCGGAAACAGCTGTTTTGTTTCAAGTTAGCCGATTAAGGTAATAGGAAAGTTAAACACTAGTGCGGAAAAATAAAGCGTTTAGTCCCTTTCCTAGAAGTTGGCTCTTTTTAGTTGTTGCTTCTAATAGCTCTAGTGTGAAATATTTGACTATTGAAATGTTATCTCGTATCCTGTTTCTTGTTCGTCCCTTTTTGGGTTTCCCATCAAGAGTTTTGTTCAATTCTTCATATCGCCGCCCCTTGTCCTATCAGTCAATTGACTAGCCTAGGTTATGCATTCGTAATTCATATTTGAAATGAGAATGAGCGTGGAGTGCGATTCGAATCGATTTCGACCGTTCAGTGTTGCCAAGTCTTTTAGTATGAAATCGCAAAAAAATCTATTTCAATTAGTCTAAAATTCACCCAATTTTTTTAAGGTAAAAGAGCCTAGAATCGCCTAAATAGCTACTATTTTAAATACATGAGACCTATCCATTAAGACTCATTTAGTATAGATTAATAATTTAAATAGTTTGGTTGATCTTGATGACGGTGATCTTAGATCTGAAAATCTTGAGTCAAAAAGGTAGTAGTAGTAGAAATCTTCATTGTATAACAAGAAACCCCATGTGGGCTCATTTCGTTTGTAATTTTACCAACTTGTTGAAGTGGCCTAACTTCGCCTAATCATGTTTTCAAGATAGCTTAAATGGCGACCAAAGCCAATCGCAATTATCGGTCGCCACAGCACCTTCGAGATAGCATAATTTGCCCTGCCTGGAAGACCTACGGGCCGCCACTCGCGTGGCTACGTATTGGGCGAATCAAATTTAGAATTTCGCCTCCATACGCAAAGAAGAATAATTGGTGAAAAGTCTCCAAACTTGGCAGCACTGCCGTTTCGACAGGAAGCGTGGACGAGGCGACCTCTATGACGTCACGAGGCCGAATTGCCGCCGCTCTCTCTCACGTCATTGCATTACTCTACTCTGCTGAACAAGTTTAGTGAGCGAATTATCAGGCAAATGAGGAAGAAGGATTTTTCTTTGGGTCAAAGCAAAAGGTATACTGAAAGAGTAAACATATTCTCTCGATGAAATGATAGGTTACTTAAAAAAAAACAATTTCTTTGAAACTTTCTGTGCTATTTCATTCCTCCTCCTTTTCTCATATCAATTAGATAGATTATTCGAGTCAATGTACCAGATTCAGGATCAGGACAGTTAGCATAAAAATAATAATTTCCTATGTCATAATCAAGATTCACTTTTAGTTATATATTCTTGTCCATAAGCGGTTTGGCGACAATGCGAAATGTCAGGGACAACCTTTCACTTGAAAAATACTCGTTCAATATAACGGGTGTGTATGTAGACGACGTTATATTGCGCAGATTGCGTCGAGTGGGACATTCACTATCACTATTGAACTGAGTTGGCTGTTGGTGTAATATTATATGGTTGAGGCTCATCCTGAGAATCAATACCTAGCCATTTGTGACATAAAAAAATGTATTAAACGCTGGTAACATGTCAGAACACAGCCAGCTATTTATCACCGGAATTCATGGAGACTTTGATAGAGCCTATACGTTATGAATGTATACCCTGATCAGTAATTCAAAAGAATTACCATAGAAAGTCCATAAGCTCTACTCTATGGTAGGTATTTTTAAAATTTGGCCAAGCTATAGGGTAGCATCGTTTAAAATTCACAGGCAAACCTGTGATGCCGTTGCTCGTGGTGGACTCCTAATTTGGTAGATTCCATACCTACATAAAATGCCAATTTTTAATAGCACCTTAGCCTAACGTCCCTCGTGAAGCAGGAAATATCAATAAAAATAGGAGACCGGCGCCAAGTAGCTTGCTGTGTTCCGTCGGTGCATGAGTGCCATAATAAACATCTTCTGGGTGAGTTCGTTCTATCGTCGACTCTGCCACTGTCATCCCCAACCTTGTCTAGAGTCAAGAGCAAACCCATTTCTAAAAAAAACTCTAGTTCTTGGTGGTCACACATCCCCAAGCTAGCCATGGGCGATATTGCTCAACTTTCGTGCGGCCATTCTGTTTGCTTATATAACTGTCTAGGACTTGACCGAGATATGCTAGGAAATAAAAATGCGACTAAAACTAGTTTCCCTGCAGCTGGTACTGAGTTAGACGGTGGCTCGTTTCGTTTCAAATGTTGCCAGTGTAGTGATATTCGTTTTCTCTTAACTGATGAAAAGAAATCTGCTCTTGAAGTGAGGAAATATTAAGGTAACCTACCGGAATCAACCTAACTTTGAGCTGAGAGTCAAAAAATAAGTTTATTGTTGGAAAAATTGTATCTTTACCTTCCGATTCAATTTGGGCTGAATTACTACAGTTTTTTTTTATTTCCTTTCACGTAGAGAAATATAATCGAAAACGCTTCAAAGGACATTAAATATGATTCTGAAGGGGAGAGGAGGAGAAATGTCAGGGCTTTCCTCTCACTTGCTCGATACGATGTCTGTTGCTGGGGGTATCATACTCCAATCAACTGGGAACTTGGGTCTGACAATAATTTTCTGTAACTGAAATTTTACATGTGCACTGTGATGATTGTTGAGACGAAGAAAAACAATTAGATTTTCAGGACGAATGAATTTTAATTAAATTTTGCCTACCCCAATTAATCAACAGAGCTAAATAAAGTAACAAAAAGTAAAATACAATACAAAATAAAACCGACTCTATCAAATTCTAGGAACGAAGGAATTTGTCGTCGGAGTCCTTCAAAAAAAAAAATCTTTTTTGACTGGGCTACAACTTACTTGTTTAAAGTCGCGGCTTCGCTCTAGTTTTTCGAGTAATGAAGGGTATATGTATAGCGTGAAATTTCACTGCTCTTGTGAGCAACTTACGCTGTCTCTGTTACCAGATTGTGAGTTTCTTTTGAACCGTAACACCAGTTTATCCAACTTTCCGTCTCATGGAATAAAATATCTTCAGAGGTTTTATAAATATTAAAACAGTAGTCAAGTATGATCACTAAACATAAGTGTTACAGGATTGAATAATGCTCTTAAAAAGTTAGCACGTTATCATGGCGTAATAAAATAAGGCTCGTATTTATAAAGCGATCTCAAGTTTGAGAGCTATATTATATTTGGATTTGACAGGTCGTTTTGTATTGAAATGACATTTCTGATACAAACTTAAATTCGCTGTCACTCTTAAATACGACCCTTAAGACTTGTATTAATGAAGCGATTTCAAGATTGAGAGCAATATAAGTATGGATTTGATATGCTGTTTTGTACTGGAATGACATTTCCGATAGAACCAACTCAAATACAGATATGATTCCAATCCAATCCCGCTTAGTGGACGGGATGGCAAGTTAATTTATTCTTTTAGTTAGAATAATTTCTCTAAAACGCAGCAGTACAGTCGATTTTCCCTTGACATTGCAGAAATGCATACTCAATAAATAAATCACATTTGCTAGTCTTTCGAATTGACAACTGAGAGTCAATTTATATTAACACAGACGACTTGATGTAAATAAACGGATCGAATGTCAATGTATACTTGATAAGGACTTAACAAAACATTACTCAACTTATAAGTACCTAGTTATTATTCCGTAGAAGTAATTTATGATTGAGTTCGAGGTATTGAACTCTAATGGATAAATTACCTAAGGTACTGGAGTGTAATGATATAAGTAGGTAAGTACTATTTCGTGTGTATTAGATGGTATTAGTTTTTTTTTTAAAGAAGCGAAATAATTAATAATCTTGGCAAGGAAGATTGAATTATACAAGGGAAAAAAGAAATTGCTGCCCAAAATTTCCTTGAGCCTACCCATGAAACTGAACAACTTTCCCCAAGGAACATAGATGGAAATATGAAAAAATTATGAAAATCTAAATGACTCGAGCATCGAGCCGCTGCTGTCACCATTTTTAAAAGGAGAGCCATTTTTATTTTTTTTCGGGTATAGTTTTGGTCAGCTGTTTTTTTTTTACTCGCTGTAGGTAAGTAGGTAGTATTTAAGTCTTTAAGAATTTAGGTCTTTAGGTACAGTACAATATTTTTTGTTCCTATTCTTGCCGATCTACATTAATCTACCGGCATAATAAGTGCTACATTACTCAAGTCACCACAAACTGCACAGTTTTTACGTGGAACCGTTTTTAAAATGAGTTCAGTGTGTAGTCGTTTACAGACACTGTTATCGGTTGGTAACGGCTCGGCCTTGCGTTTATCAACTCAATTATAGAATGCAACCGACTTGTATACTGCAAACGTTTTAAAATACGAACTGCGATCTGATTGGTCCCGCGCAGCGACTAAACGCTTTGTTCTTTCTTTTTTCTGGCGTTTGGAGATTTCTTAGTGGACAGGTTTGTTCTTTTTTTGCAATGCTGCTGTATTTCCTGCCAGTACGAGTACAGACGATGACTTTTAAACTAAAATTGCACCTTTACCGCATATACAAGTCCAAATAATGACCCAAATAAAAAAAAAACTTAAATACTTAGAGTCATGATTATGCAGTAATGGATGTTTTATCTTATAAGTCGTAGCGTACTATTCACGATCAATTTGTAGGTATTCAAGGATTTTTGTTACTAGTACTGAGACTCTACCTGCGGATGTTTATTCAATGTTTATTAATTCTCCGACCTTTCCTACTAGGAAGTTTATAATATGTCTCCGAGATAAAGTAACTCTATTAGTATTAAATGCACGACGAGTTGCTTGATGACAAGAATTTATTCTGTTAACTGTTGTAATTGAAGAGATTACTGTATCTCTGAAGCGTAGATCATTTTCAACTGGGTATACTATACCGGGTGTGAAAAACTAGATGACGAAACTTTAGGGTGTGAACCTACCTATGAAACTGAACAAGTTACTTAAGGAACATGGGTCGAAAAATGAAAAAAAAAAAAAAACATCTTGACGATGTTTCATGGATACGTTCACACTCTAAAGTTTGGTCAGCTAATTTTTTACACCCAGTATAACGTAGTACATATAAAGAAATCTTTTTCTACTTTTTATATTGAGAAATTTTCGGGGCGTTGCCATCGACTGTACCTATACAATAAATACCTACATTACTACTATACGAAATACGGCTTTGACACAGTTACGCATATAAGAATCAAAAAAAAAAAAACATCTTGACGATGTTTCATGGATAGGTTCACACTCTTAAGTTTGGTCAGCTAATTTTTTACACCCAGTATAACGTAGTACATTTAAAGAAATCTTTTTCTACTTTTTATATTGAGAAATTTTCGGGGCGTTGCCATCGACTGTACATTGTACAATAAATACATTACTACTGTACGAAATACGGCTTTGACACAGTTACGCATATAAGAATCCTTGATTTTATCTTACCGACCATTTTGGTTACAAGTACCATTTTGTTACTGGTTAATTGTAACGAATTAAGCAGTATAATAATAAGCGGAATAAAGAATCACATAACTTACTCTACCATTTTACCACTAGCTGTATAATATGAACTCTACCATAACCGATAGCTAGTGATCATCAGATTTTCATATTCAGCGGATTCTCTACGGATCTTAGCCACAGTGCCTATAGATCCTTGAGATTACTAGTCTAGTATCTGGGGGCAATACCTATACATACACCTGCGGAAAAGCGGATTTTTAGGCTGCGGAATGTTGCGTTTTGCGTTTCCGTGTGGAACTTTCCTTAGGTGTGCTACGGTCTTTAACATTGTAACTTGCAAAACACAATCGTTACTTACCTTATCTAAGAACATTGTTCACTCAAACCAACCCATAGACTATTAGAACATAATTAGGAGTTAGTGTTAATGATAATGACATATTTCTTAACTACGGCCTTGGAGTGGCGACTGAATTCGCTCACAAAAACGTTTTATTTATTTTGATTTGACAATATCATTGCGACTGTACCGTTCTACGATACATCCATCGACGCTTGATTGAGAATGTATTGTTTAGTTGTTGATACAGACAGCGCAGTGTATTTGGTAATGTAATATGAGGTGAATGAACGGTAAGAGTAAACGGTGTTGTAGTAGTATGGAAATGACCACAACAAATGACCTACAAAACGCGGTAAAGTGGAGCGGCCTCCGAACGACAACCAAACCGGCGTCACCCTTCGCCGAAATATTTTGTATTCGTGTGACGGACATTTAAGTGAATTCTAATTGCCTTTGATACAAAATAGACCTATAAAGACAAAAGATTTGAAGTTTTGTCAGTAGGTAATTTAAACTTAAAGCCTAAAAAGAACAAAGTTACGCTACATTATATTAAAAATACGTTCTCATACTTGTGTTTAGGTTACTTAAATACATTCTCATACTTAGGTTACTTTTTAACGCGTGCCTATTATAAAACGGTAGGGAGCTCGATTCCTTCTTTTTCTTTCGAAGTGATGAGATTAACGTCATCATCATCAACTGTTTCTTTTTACGCAGTATTTCTGTAGCGAAATAGAGTGAGCTAAGTCATGAAGCGACGAGACGCCGCGGACATTGGGGCCGCAGTGTCGCGCGGCAGCTCCTCGATATTGCGGCTAGGGTGCGCGGCGGTGACCACAAGGTAAAGATTTGAAGCAAGGTGGCGTCTAGTGATTCTGTGAAACATTAAAAATTTAATAGGACTCCAAGAAGGTATTTCCACTGCTCTCGACTCGATGCTTGAACTTCCAGCTCCAGCTACAGATGATCCGCTTTGAAAAATCTGGTGCCACTATTCATATCTAATATACTTATATGCTAATATTTATTTATTTGTTAAGACTTTTTGATTGTCCGCTCTTTTACGCCTAAACAGATTTTGCTAAAATTTAACATTGTGATGGATGGTAATTTGGTAGACGAACATAGGCTAATTTTCACCTCGGGAAAATACCTCATAGCCATGGAAAAACCTATTAATTCGAGGGTGAAACCGCGGGGCGGAAAGCTCATGATGCGATGTCAATAAATCTCAGTACTTATCTATATGCTTAGAGCAAAAAAGGCCTAAGTCTATAGGTATGTATTAAAATCGTCGCACTGCTTCATTATATAAGTACCATCTTAAATAATCAACGGATTATTAGCTAGCACGCATGATGTCCTATGACGCTTTTAAAAGTTGGTCACCCTACAGGGTGGGCGGGGTAGTTCTCCCCGACCTCGCCGCAAAATGAATAACAAAATCAAAAGCAAATAGGTGTTCGTATCAAAAAAGGTGTTTCGCTTAATTTTCCTAAGCCGATTAGGCTCAGCTCCAGTGCTTTACTTTATGATATACACAAACATGCGGTGAACATTGACCTTGGACTAAATATTTGTGCTGTTTTTGGATTTTTGATGTTCACTTTTAGCCGTGTCACAATATACTTCCTCTTCTATTATTTAAATGGGGTGCTGGTCGAGTCGACGAACGACCCAACGAACACTAGTGTCAGGGTTTTTAAAACGTCGAATAATCCAGTAAAAATGGAAGTTACGAAAGTACAATAAAAACATTCTTAACTAGAAGCTATGAGTAATAAGCAAAAACCATCTACTGCTGTACTTAGTCAAAGTCTTTGTTCTTGTTTTGCATTATGAGAATAAAAGGTCGGATATAAGTAGATCATGACGTCACAAAGTGTACTTATTACTCAGTCGACTCTGACTATGAAATCTTAATGATGTATTACGTTAGGATATTTTTAGCTAGCAAAGTTTTTTGCTAATAGGAAATATCCCATAAACGGGGCGGAAAAGCGCGTTGCTCTCTAAAACTAAACTAAGAACAATTTTCTTGCTTTCTCTAGAATAAATTCTCTTGCTTAAAGAAACTCAACTCTACTAAGTACTAAACCACCCCTCCTCCTGGTGCATATTCTAGTAGATTTGTTTTCTTATGCAAATCCAGTATTAGACACTTCCAGAAATATACCACTCCAATTTACATTTAAACGAGAACAGTACTTTCTAGCCGAGTACAGGTGGTTTAAGAAATTATTAGCTTGTCTTCTGGCAAGGTGAAATGTGGAATAAAAAACTTGCTAAGAGCGTGTTGCATACGATAATAGAAGGGTTCCGTAATAATTTACCTCATTTATTTGATTATCAGAATAAAATTTTACCTCATAGCAAACAATTTTGCTTTCACAGAAAATTTTAATTAGCTCCTTGACAAGCAGATTTAATCCATTATATTTAAAAAAAATATGATAAACTTTAGAAGCTCTGTGAATCAATAACGATTTTGAGTCATGGTTTCTGGTCAATAATTTCCAAGGAACAGCTACAAATAATAATAAAAAAGAATTACATTATGCTGTCCTAATCTCTTTTACGAATAAAAATTGCGTAAATTTCGTCTAGTTTCTGTAATAACTTGTAATTAGTAACTTAATCCATATTTCCAAGGAGATTAGTAAACGGCTGTATTATCCAACATCGTCTCGGAGAAAACGGGCTCAGCTGGTCCTGTTATTAATCGAACTTCTTTCAGAGCCACAATACTATGGGGGACCTTCACTATAACTGAGGTCTAACCATGGTATAACCACAGGATACTTATGAGCGCGGCGGGCGCCCATGCAGGTATTACTTTATTTTTAGTATATTACTTCGGAATAGGCTACATCACCTTTATAATCATAGACAGACCTCAAATTCACCTAGAGGTAGTTCATCACTAATAACTCCTAAGTAGTTAGTAACTTAATCCTTATTTCCAAGAAGATTATCGGAGTAAACGGCTGTATTATCCAACATTATGTCGGAGGAAACGGGCTCAGCTGGTCCTGGCTGGTCATGTTATTAATCGAACTTCCGTCAGAGCCACAGTGCTATGGGGGAGTTTCACCATATAACAAAGATCTTGCTTATTTTTTTGGTTTATTCTAGTATAATGGCTAAGAATGTGTCTATCTTTCCCTTCTACTTGTCCTTGTAGAGACGATGCTTAAGCTGTCGCCTAGACAAATCGATCTATAATACCAGCTTTGAATCAAATAGTATCCAGCCAGATAGATTTAGGATATATGATAAGGCCTTACGAAAGAAATATATGATCATAATTTCCATGGGAAATCTCGATTATCCGCGAGTTAAACCGCAGCTTAGAAAGTTAGTTATAATAGTTACATTGTAATTGTATATCTGACAATATTTGCAATTTACAAATAATACGCGTTAGAAGGAGCAAGTATCAGTTCCCAATGATTTGTTCCCTGAGCCCTAGATGCGGGTCGACCGAGTACAATCTGCCCCTAATTTCCACCCTCTCTACAATATTACACTCTATTCCCAACACCTAAGGCGTGTTTTAGAAGGGTGATGTGATAATTCTTTGTTAAGGATAACGCAAAGGGTAGTTTTTCAAATAATTGCAAGGGTTTGTGGTTATTAAGCGTCGGCAATCAAATTATGCTTGTTGTATTGATTTTATGAACTCTCACGTTACGTATTTAAGCATATTGTTTGGATGACAATAGGTCAATCGTTTTACACTGAAATAATACTCTATTATTTTACTACTTGTTACCTTTAGGTGGTAATATAAGTCTTGAGATTGTTATTTTGAACGCGATTATTATTTATTGTTACTTCTATATTATTATTAAATATAATCGCGGTTATAATCCCGATCAAAATAACAATTTAATTAGGTGGTAAGTTTTAGCGTGAGGTCATAATTTCGTAGCGGTAAATAAAAAAATCTAGTTCAAGTCAAAATCCATTCCCTGGATGCCTCAATGCGCCCGCCGCGCTCATAAGTAATCTGTGCCTCAAAACAGTATCAGCGGAACCTTTGTCAGAAAAATCAAAAACTTTTTACATAAAACCGAAAAATACGTAACAGGTTAAGTGTATTTTATAAAAGCCCAAAAGTGAGTGAGATAACTAGAACAAAAGGCAGACAAAGCGTGGTGCTAATTAAAACGAATTCATTTCCCTGCAATAAACCGTCTTCAACAATTTGGTAATGAGTTTTGAGGGAAGATAGCAAATGGATAGTCAATTTAAAGAATAGGTGCACTCTTTTTCTCACATCTGCTTTTCTTCTTAGTACATAATATATCTGGGTAAAGTGGTCGTGGTCAGTACCTATTAACTGAAATTTACCGAATCATAGCCGGTGGTAGTAGGTCGCACGATGTGTTTTCATCTTGTTCAATTTCGGGAATCCTGCGAACTTTCGGTGATAGTTTGTTACTAATTTTTATCATATCGGTCTAAGCGGGGTGGTAGGCTCCGCAACGGGCCGCTTGGCTTGCGACTGGAGTCCGGCGCCAAACAGCTTGCTGTGTTCTGTCAGTGCATAGAGTGTCAGTGTCATAACAAGCATCTAGGTAAGCTCGCTCCATCGCCGACTCTGCCACATTATGTCTAGAGTCAAGAGCAAACCCATTTAAAAAAGCAATACCGTCACCATGTGCTTTGTCACTGCAATTCGATAAGAACTGTGCATCCATGGCATGCGTGGCGTGGCGTGGCATGAGCTCCACGCAGTTCATCGTGGCATCCTGAAAATTAACGGTATTCGTGCGTCATACATGAATGAAAAAGTACCATTGTTATAGGTACGTAACGTTTGAACATAATAAAATGCTCTATAAGACATGGCACTCAGTAAATTATACCTATCTATTTAAGAAAAAAATTGTACCTACCTTAAGTTTTACGGAATGAGCAACGCGTTTTCTGTGTCACTTGAGTCGATTATTTTCCTAACAGCACTAGCGCAGGTAGAATGTGTTATAGATATGTTACGGCGATTATGAACCATCAAGCTGATTGTATGCTTGCTTGCAACGACGTTTTTGTAAAGAAATATTGTGTTGTGGGTGATGTAATCAGCAATTTAAATGATCGTTTACATTGGCAAATACTGTTGTCGTTTGTACCTATGTAAATGGCGTAAAATCTTTCCTTGTTTACTTTATACTGCCGATTGAGGCCATAAACTTTTGTTAAGTGTCTGAAGCGAGTTTTGATGTCTTTGTACCGGAAAAGAATTATGCAATGGTGTATGTATGTATAGGTATTAAGTTAACTTTTTGCATTATTTTTAAGGTCAACGTATGTGATGAAGTTTTAACTACTTATAGAGTAGGATTAAACTTGACAGATTTGTGTCATTTATCTTTATTCTACTGTTTTGAGAAAAGGAGAGACCATATTCTTTCTGGGGTGTCAACTAATTAAACCTTTATTAAAAGAGATTTTTTTGTTTCAGGTTTGTTACCAGGTTACCACTCACCATCACCACATAACAAAGAAAAAAAACAGAACTTCTTCTTCCAAAAAAAAAAATTAAGTAAGCAGAAAAGAGAATGAAATAATTCCAACTTGCTTGCACTATAAGGCAATTAATTTTTTAACAGGTACAGTAAATTAAATTTTTACTTTGTTTAAGTATTAATAAATCAGTAAATTACCGTTAAGTTAGGGGTTTTACGTTTACGTTCTCATTATGAACCGTAACATAATAAACAAAATTTAATATAAAGCGTTATGCACCGCAGCGATTATTTCAGAATAAACAATAGATTATTGACCTAGTATCGTAAATACAGTGTACAGTGTAATACATAATCGACGCGGAGCTGAAATAATTACAATTCTCTGGCTTTCGTAGTAATTATGTACAAGCGAATGATTTTATCATTTACAACGAGCGGTAGTTGTTATTCTGTATCGTTTAAAACACGAAATGTTTTGAAATCGAAAGTACTTTTATGAAGTTTTTGAGTAGGTATTAATTATTTGATTTCTAGGCATTTGAAAATATTCGAAATGATACCTTATATATAGATTATTTTGAGATCTTGCATTTTTCAAATATTATATTTCACCTTTTTGTTATCTCGGTTGACATACCTACTCAAAGATCCGAACAGTATTCTACTAGACTCCTACTCCCACAGCACAGAATATTAGGTAATAGGTAGTATATTGGCGTCCTACAGTAGCAATTTTGTTACTTCTTGTCTAAACCTAGAGCGTATAATAAAAAACACCTGACAAATAATAATTCTCAATCTTCTAATAAAAACGATTTTCCCAGATAATTCAACTTTGATGTCTTTAAAACTCAGGCAAGTCAGTACAATCACTTCAATACTGAATTTTTATCGTCAACGATAAGATAAGGCGAGTACATGTACCCAGGGAACGTCATACTACTACAATTTACAAATTCTTAGTTTCAATGTACATTGCGCAGTCAATAAGCCTCTTAAATTCTAGGAAGATTAATACACTAACTGCCCACGCAATGCATTGTACTTTAAATTTATAAATTGTGGTCTTATGAAAAGGATTCCTAGTGGTTTCAATTTAGTGGTTACAATTTGCTGATAACAAATTGTGAGCAAGGAATAGAGTTAGTAAACTAGACTAGACCTTAAAATATTGACCTATTTAGCTAGAGACATAAAAATGTCTTGTATAGATATTGTGTTTAAAAGTAAACTGTCTTTATTTTTATAAACTTCCCACAGTATCTTTTTGCAAACAGTAAAAAATGTTACCCTATATTTCACAACCACAGATTCATTCGGTTTGAAATGGAGAAATTACCATTTATGAAGACAGAAACATGAAATAAAATAACATCCATATTAATTGAATCCGGCAATTTGTTGGATTTGTCGAGAAATTCAGAATGCTGGGAATTTGCCTGAACCTGCTGGCTGAGAGAAATATTTTAATAATGGGAATTAAAAATCGTTAAGCTAATTTACTTCATTTGTTTATACCGTAAAATATATTTGATCCAATATTACATTGATTATTATTTTGTATTTCTAGTACAAATAGATAATTTGCTTTGTTTATGTTTAAGGGAGGTTTTTTTAGAATTTTAGGTAGTGTAGAGATCCAACTTAACTAATTTTAGTTCAGTCCTGTCACTTTCAAAAATTTGAATATAATAGAGACAGAAATATAACAGCTCATTATAATTCTGTCAAAGTGATGTAACTATAGTATAACGCTTAAAATAAGACGACACCATTTAACATGCTATCTTATTTAAGGCGAATAACGTCACTTCAACAGGATTATAGCAAGCTGTTGTATTTCTGTCTGTCTCTATTTTATTCAAATTTGAGAAAGTGATACAGAATCGGCAGCATTAACGTATTACTCATCCCTATACGACTACATACTCATCCATATACGACTGGAGGTCATAAATTGCACTGGCTATCTGACCAAATCCGACTAAGCGTCGAGATAGACATAGAGGTTCCATCTATCTCGCTCTCCGGTATATTTCACCCTTATATAACTTTCTCTATCGTATATCTCGATTGTAACTTACTCTTGAAGGCTAACTGCTGTAAATGAGCAACGATAGAGATGAAAACCTATCACATTCCTCCCACAAACATTATTTTACTAAATTTTTCAATAAAATATCTTTAGGAACTGTAAACTGATAAATGTAATTACTTACATCCGTTATAAGGCACCATGAGTTTTTAATTTTCAGATTTTCAATTACAAACCATTATGTAAATGCAAACTTAGTCTCATAACTTTGTATCCAATAAAAATTAAGGAAAATAAAAAATATTTATTACCTACCAAAAACTTTCATATATTTTTTATAACCAAACCTACAAACTATAATATTGTAAATCATAAAACGACGACAATAACTCTAACGCTTTAATTATAACAGTAACTACGAAGCCCCAATTCTACTAAACGTGTTGTGTGAGCAATAAAGTTAACAAACTTCTGTACCTACTAGTGTGTAGTAAGTAAGTACTATATGACAAGTTTCGAAGTACCAAGGACGTTATACAGAGTGGTTCGACGTATGACCTTAATCAAGATCTAAATTTCGGTGTGTAAGGGACATACATACATACATACATATAATCACGCCTTTATCCCTAATGGGGTAGGCAGAGCGTAAACGACCTAAACTAAACAAAGGTCGTTCCGCCACGTCTGACAAATTTTGAGGGTTATTCCAGATGGATTTTTATATTGCTATAGTGACAGGTTGTCAGCCCATCGCCTAAACTACAATACTGCAACCCTCGAATCCCTTAGCTGATTTTTACAGCATGCCCGGGAGGAGATGCAGCTGGCACATTCTATGTTTTTCTATCACTCCCAGTCAAATGTCTGATCTAGGTGGTAAATGGGGAATCAAACATTATTTTTCGTTTCCCGAAAGAATTTCCTGGTTGAAGTTGTTCAGTTTCGTTGACTCAGTAACCCAAAACAGTCTGCGGTGCTGTCTTACACCTGGTACATTAAAGTAGCGCACCAGAAAAATTTCAAGTTGCTTGAAACATTAAAATGTTTCACATGGATCCTATTTCAAACTCGTGATAATACAATACAATTCAATACAATATACTTTATTGCACACTAAATAAAACACATACAGAAACAACAAACAAAGAATATTAGTGTACATATAGGCGGCCTTATTGCTAAGTGGCAATCTCTTCTAGGCAACCTATGCTATGATAATGCGCGTGTTTAAAAAAACTTCTTGTAGTTTTCCCCTTTTCTTACTGTATTTTATAATCTAACCTATTTCCAAATCTACATTGATATAATATCTAGTTTACAACATGAACCTCATCGTATGTAAACGCAAAATGCAGAATCCTGTACAAATATTTGGCGTTAATAACCCCCGTATATACCTATATAGGGGTTGGTACGACACCGTTATACAGCATGTCCTACTTGGCGCAGAGATTGCGTAATGAGGCGCGCCGCAAAGGTGGCATTAAATATGGAGGCGCTAAACCAGTGTCGTTTGGCTACATCCTGTGTAACAATATCGCCTAAAGTAGGATTCGCTTTTAATGAGAGGAAAAATGTACAAGTTAACTTAGAAATATGTTCAGAGAGCTTTTTGGTAATATATAAGCTACTAGGATGATACATAAGAAATTACAGCATATTACGTCTACTCTACTAATTTCATGAACTACAGGACCAATTTCGTAAATTCTTTAACTAATAGACTTAATAAGTAATAGGTATGAATATATCGGCAAGATATATATGCTTCTATTTACTGAGAGAAAATTTCATTCTGATGGGCAAACTCATAAGGAAAAATCCGCGGGACGGAAAGCTAGAAGATCGGAAATAACAGAGCTAAAGAAAATTTGCAAGATGGAAAAACGTAGACATATTAGATAGAGATAGACAAAAATAGAGCTGTACGAACGAACAGCTTGTGCCGCAGCACTCCAGCCGCTGCAAGATAAAATCCAGCGCTAGTTTCAGCGGGAAAATCGAAACCTCTTCAGTATTTCTCTGCGTGATACAAGACGTGTTTCTTGAGAAATAGTGGAAATATCTTATTTGGTTAGTCAATAAAACAAAAAAAAAACTACAATAATAATGTAAATATTGCCTGTTTCATAAATAGAATCCTACAAATACTATCCGAACAAAAACATTATTTAAAACGGGCCAAGTTTTGTTTGTAACTAATTGAACAAAAAAGTTGTGAAATCTGAAAGTAAGCCAAGTTCTAGGATTTATTGCAGAAATTCTTTTGAATACTTATAGTTCAATTTTAAGTGACATGGCCGTAATAGTTAATATAAGAAGTATACTAGAATATCAAATTATGCAACATTTTTCCGCGCGGAAAAAATGCGTCAAAACTCGGGTAGGTATAACTGCGTTGCGGAAATATGTCATTAACAAGTACTTACTTACGATGCTTACCAACTTCTTCATGTTATCTCCGTTCACATTATAAGTCAATTGGGGTTGACGATACACTCAGCAGCATATTTGACGACAATTTCTTACATACACACAAACGTATTGTTTTTGTAATAAACAAGAGATGTTGTGTGAATGAGGATGCTGTAAGTAGCGGAATTTTATTTTATTAGTAGTATGTTGGAAGTTAATTTTAAGATACAGGAAATTTCTGTGTTAATATTATTATGATATATCTACCCACAAAGTGGTCACAATTATCATTATCATCACGAATTTCCTATCGAAAGTTGTTTAGTTTCGTTGACTGAGCAACCTATCAGTTTGCGGAAAGCTGTCTTCTACACCCGGTATAATTTTTATCGTTTTCAGTCCAGGTAGGAAGGATTATAAAAGCATTTTTTCAGCTTAGCAAAACACCTTAATATTTTCCAAGTCTTTATCTCATGCAGCTTTTTGTAGTAAATTCCACACAGCGCGCGAAGCCATGTTATACTCTCGTATAGCTCGCAGGTGCATTGTCTTGTGTTAGCTATGCTGTGAGGTGGTCGCATACCAAATATATTGGCTGTCAAATAAGCTGAACAGTATACATCTCCCATACATACATAATGTCACGCCTTTATCCCTAACGAGATAGGCAGAGCTTATACGTCTGACAAATGCTCGCAATAGTGACAGGTGACAGTGGTTGCTAGCCCATTACCTTCACAACAATATTCTTATGCTGAAACCCTAGAATCACTTACATTACAGCACGCCTAGAAAGAGAAGTAGCTGGCACATTCTATTTTTTTTTTTCGCTCTGAGTCCAGCACCGTACACCTGTTTAAGCGGTATGTCATAGTGAAGTTCTCACATCAATGATCACCGGCTGTCTATAGCGTTTCAATCTGGAGATAGGTAAGTATAAGTTTATTTTGTTTTTTTATTAAATGAACCCATTTCTATACATCAACTTTTTTGTATGTCCCTTTTATAACTATGCAGAGTCAATTTGTGGTAAAGTTTAAAAACTCAAACACCAAAAGCAGTTACTATAAAGAGTAGATTCCACACTAGCACGTTTTTACTGCGCTCCGACATGAAGGTTCATTGTTTGTGCGCGAGTATGATCGTGTAACGGTCTCGAGCACGCAGAAAGGTATGTACCTACATAGCTAGTGGGTTTTCCGAGTCGACGCACAACGACCCGATGCACCCTGGTGTCAGAGTTTTTAATAAACAAACTAAAAGTATTGCGTAGCGACCACTATAAAAGACGATAACCGGGACCAAGATCCTAACGTGCTCTCTGAAGCAAGGAATGCTTTTCCTTACAGATTTAGGTGATTCAACAATGTCCTAACCAAATTGGGGAAAGTCTTCCAAATTAGTGATAAATTGTCAAACTTTGTACTCCTCTGTGGGAATCGAACCCACGACCGTCCTCAGATCACGGAGGTACCTACATTGTTCGTGTGAGGGGGGGGTTAGATCATGTAACGGTCTTGAGCACGCAGCACCCTAGCCAGCCAGGCTATAAATACCAGGAGACTAGACTTACTAGGAGGTAGCGATTGGAATGTGTGAACAACACGCAAAGTGACAGGTTGTCAGCCCATCGCCTAAATTACAATATACTGAACCATCCAATCCCTTAGCTGATTTTTACACCATGCCCGGGAGGAGTATGCAGCTGGAACATTCTATGTTTTTCTATCACTCCCAGTCCAGCATGGAATTAACTGAAGCATCCATTCACAAATTCAAGATCTATTTCGAGAGACTGTCCTAAATTTAATTATTCATAGTTTTTATATGCGTCAATTCTATACTCACCATTGTAATAAATAGAGTAAGTACGCTGCATCTATAGGTTTACCAGAGTATATTGTATAGATATTATTGATGTTTACGCAGGAAAGGTATTCGGAATGGAAGCGAAGGTTCAAGCACTCTCCCTCACCCCTCTTATTATAATTTTATCAGGGTTGCAACGCAGGACAGGTGGCCTCAATGAATGATGGTTAAAATTGTACGCAATATCTACAAGAGGGTACCGTAAACAATATTTAGGATCAATTTCTAGGTGTTACCTGCTAAGGATAATTTTGTCATTAGATTCACAAAAATTTAAGGGACAATAAATTATGTACTAATTAAAGATTCATTGATTTTACGGTAAATTCTTACAAGGCATATAAATATAACAGCTAAAATTAAGATTTTAAACTTTGGTTTATGTATCTCATTTTTATTTATTCCCTTATCATTTATGCATCCCCTTTCAATATTTTTCTAAAAGTGACAGCTGACAAAATTAATCAAAATTACGATTTAGCAGGTGGCGACTAGAAATTGATCCTAAATATTGTTTACGGTACCCTCTTGTAGATATTGCGTACAATTTTAACCATCATTCATTGAGGCCACCTGTCCTGCGTTGCAACCCTGATAAAATTATAATAAGAGGGGTGAGGGAGAGTGCTTGAACCTTCGCTTCCATTCCGAATACCTTTCCTGCGTAAACATCAATAATATCTATACAATATACTCTGGTAAACCTATAGATGCAGCGTACTTACTCTATTTATTACAATGGTGAGTATAGAATTGACGCATATAAAAACTATGAATAATTAAATTTAGGACAGTCTCTCGAAATAGATCTTGAATTTGTGAATGGATGCTTCAGTTAATGTAAAATAATCTCCCTGATTCTTACATACATATACAATAATATACGAGTACATGCTTGCAATCACACCTTTGGCCCTAATAGCTAATGAATTCTTAGTAGATACTATCCTATAAGCTAAACTAGTAGGCAGAGCGTTAGCGTTACGCACCTAAACAATTACCAAGTCTGACTTTTGAAGATTATTTCACAGTAGCATTCTATGTTTTTTCTTTCACTTCCAGTCCAGCATGGACCCTTGTTCCAATTTAATTCATTACCTTTGGCAAAACATATGGTTCTATATTATCTTATCATTTATAAAGCTAAATCCACGCTCACACACCTTTCAAACAAGTAGTAAATTAAAACCAGTAAATTAATAAGACAATTCCGCAGAAAAGAGACTCGAATAACCGAGAAAAGCACAGAACTTTCTGTGAAAAAAGTAAATAATAACTGAAAGAGGAAAAAATGGAAGCGGATTTTTCCGACTTCGCCGAGATATTCTGTGATCTCGGAGTTCTTTGTTTGCTAAGCTAAGCGCCTATGAATCCTGCTGGATTCTGTGTTTAAATATTTTGAAAATGTTCACATATCACGTCTATGAAGGAGTACAAAGCATCAACGGTATTCTTATTTTATTTATTATTTTATTTAACAATTTATTGTACACACTAAAGAACATAAAATACAAACAAAATAGAAACAAGACACAACAGGCACTGCTTATCTCTATAAAGAAATTTCTTACAGCAGACCTACAGAAGTGAGATTTGATGCCGAGAAGCGGATATAACGTGCACAATATTAATTTAAGAGCAAAAATATGATTATAACAAAATTACAGTATAAATGTGGCTAAACCTATTATCTAAAAATTCTTCGTCATTTACTTTAACCATGATTTTTTGTTGTAACAAGTAGTTTGTTTCTTTTGGATTTTTTAGTTAGAAATATTAGTACCTGGAACGAACATGCGTTTTTAGAATACCATTCGATGTTATGATGAAGATTTTTTATGCGCGGCCGAATTGCCTCTATTTTTTTCTATTTTAGAAACAAGTGCATTTTTTATGAGACGGGGATAAATTAAGATTATAAAATAATTATTTTGACTATCAATTGTCGCGTTTAATAGAATACCCGATAGTCCTGGAATGTATGCCTTCTGTCACAGGATGCTATTTCGAGCTCTTTACCTTCGTACTTGCACTTGCTCGGCTTCAGGGATAATGAAAGATGGAACGATAGGCATTTGACTAAATTACCTATACATTATACTCAAGATTATGTCAGTAAGTCAGTATTTATACTATTTACTTTTTATTTGACTACAATTTTGTCGCACTAGAATATCTCGAACGTCGGAATGTTGCCTTCTGTCACTCGATGCTATTTCGGGCTCTTTACCTCCGTGCTCACACTTACCCGGCTTCTGGGGTAATGAAAGGTGGAATACGATAGGTATTTAATTTACTAAGACAGTTATCTGGTTTCGATTTGTGGGTGCTTGTAAGTTTGAACAATTGGTCTGTATTTTATACAGAAAACAGAGTTTAGTACAAGAATAATAAATTTTATAAAAAGGTTAATTAGTTATCTATCACCTCCCGAAACGGAAGGCCTTCGTTGCTAAGTCTATCACATTATAGCCTAGGTATGTCAAAAAATATCACATCCTTGAAGGACAGCAGTCACTCAATTTCCAAGGAATTTTCGATTTTCTTTCTGAGCGTATTGTTGCATTTAATTTGACAATATCGAGGAAAACGATTTTTTCTACATTTATTTAGTACCTATGTAAGGCTGTATGTAGTTTTTACTTCACTCGCGCTATTATCATACTCTTTGGGCAGTACGAGTCGGCCACGTCACGGGTGTGCATGGTTTTCAATGGAACCTACAAAAACTATAATAATTGAAATATGTTATTGTTCCTCGTAACGTAAGCAGTCGTCTTATTATATTTCTTATTATACCTATTAATTTATCACTTTTGAAGTCGTACAGTGCCCCTGTACGCGATCACATAATTCCCTGGTTAGCAAATGATAGAAGTTCCTGTAGGCAACATTTCAAAAACTAGGAAAACAGCTTCGTTATTCAATTAAGTTAAAATGTCCAAGGTCCAAGACGAAATGCTTCGGACAACATTATTTACACCAGTGAACCTTATCTCCTCCTACAACATAACTACGATAGCTCGAACCGATATCACATTACAAAGCTAACTGGCCTTATTTCTTATCAATAAGGTTGAAATTTGCAGTACCAATGAGCTATGTAACCGGCTGTACGATACAGAATACAACAGTAATAATTTAGGGGAGTCATCGATTGAAGCGAGTTACTGTAGTAACGCAGTTAGTGTTGCGGTCGTGAGTGTATGTTTACCTATTTGAGCACTTCCTATCTTGATATAAGACATGAGTGCATTGCAATTTTCACATTTTCTTTTTAATTAAACAATCCTATTCTTTCGAGGGGGTAGTGTAAAAAGTATTATAAATACAGTAAGTACGTACGTACTACAATTAAAGAGAGCGTATCAAGAGTTTATTGGAATTTTCTTGCTTCTTAGATAATTTGGTCATTCAGCTTGTATTACTTGTATCTGGGAACAATGTTACTAAGATAAGTTGATAATAGGTCTCTCGAGGGAATCGAATGTGCGACCTCCGGATGAAGACCACAAAGCTCCGGCCAGAAGAATTTTATAGGCACGGTTTTCAATACGAAATTGTTGACAACAAAAATGATCAACCATTGTTCGAAGGCACGCGTACGTTGACGACGCCATGGTTTTTACGGCTGCGATTATGGAGAAAGTTGTTCAGTTTTATGGCCTTCGTCACATTAACCTTTTTAATACGTTCGCTGCAGTCGTGTGCTACGGCGTAGCGCTTTAAATGCTACGAGAGTAATGACTCCGAAAGTGCTACGGTTCTACGTCAGTCTTAAAATAGATTTCCTTATAAAGGGATTTCAATCTCGAACCCTTTTCTCAGTAGTTATTTAGTATTCTGGTTTATTCTCGTAGTAAAGTTCCATTAAGTTACATCTCGCAACCTGCTGCGGAGGGGCAGGGAACAATCTAATCAATTAACTGTTTACGCCTGCAAAGGTTACATTCATTATAGATGTGTTACTTACATTGTTTTGTTACATTCGGCCTGTTAGTGCAATGCTAACAAAAATTATTGCTTTCCTCTTTTAATTTAAGTGTTAAAATGTGCAACCTAATTCCTTTTTAAAAAAAATAGTCACAAGTTGGTAGTACAAAGTCAAAAATGTTATTTCAAACAAACGCCTATTCCATTTTTATGAGTTTTTTAATTTTGACCTATATATTGTAATGAATACTACAAGTAAATATAAAAAAGGTAGGAAAAACCAATTTTCATTCGAACGTTTTTTCCAAACCTTCGGGAATAAAAACGTGATTTCTAGGAATGTTAGAAATGTTTACTTTCATCTACTAGGCACATAAACTATACAAAGTTTCATGTACACAAATGCTTCTCTGCATTTACCTAAAATAGGTAGATACTTTAATGGTTTTAAAATTTGTTATTCAGGAAAAGCGTAGTAAAATTTTACGACCTCCGAGAAAATGAAGGTCATTTATTAACCTTGTACACTTTTCCCTTAATGTACCTGTATACTGTCTAACAGTACTCGCCAGGTTAGATTACGCGCGCTTGAACGCACAACGCACGGCGAGAGAAAGCGAACGATATGCAGTACTTTGCGCGTAAGGGCGCTTTTACTTCGCACTCTGCCATCTACCATCCACTGACGCCCGAGTTGCGCACTGCGCAGCCATACAGGGTGTTTTAGATGGTCGTAAAAAACTTGGACAGTAAAGACATTGATGAAGCAAATAGTGTGATTACTTTTGTTCAATCGTAGTATTTTTACTTTTGTTGTTGTTGATTTTTTTCTAATTTTCTATTTATGAATTTACTGGAGCTATCATTTCCAGATGCAACATAGGCAACTTTTACCACAGGAAAATACATTGTTTTCACGAGTTAACCCGCGATTTAATAAGTTATGTAAGTAAGTATAAAATTTTAAGTAATATTCATTTGAAATTATAGATTTGACAGCCCGATTTGTACTGAAATGACATTTCTGAATTTTCTGATACGAACTCAGGTCTTAAGAGCTGATTAGTCATACAGGCCGTAAGTAGTTAGTTGTTATATTTTTTACACAAATGCAGACATAAATAGGGTAGCATTTTTCAAAATTTTGCTTTTGTTGTGAAATTCAAATGGAATTAAATTAGATAGCCGTTGAAATATTACCTTCCAGCACTGAATAGTCTATAATGATTCTATATCACAAGAGCTTGTGTAATTAGAAACACCTCCTATATGGGAAAACGAACACTATACAGCGTGTAGTAATTGTATTACCTCAATGTGAGAGCCGTGATGGCGGTTTCAATCTGAGCATCACGGGGCTTTGTCACAACAATTCGTTTGGGAGGTCAATGGTGGCGACCATGGTGGTTTTAGAAACACCTCGTATATGGGAAAACGAACACTATTATACAGCGTGTAGTAATTGTATTACCTCGATGTGAGAGCCGCGATGGCGGTTTCAATCTGAGCATCACGGGGCTTTGTCACAACAATGCGTTTGGCAGGTCATGGTGTCGACTATTCCCTTCAACTTTGTATGCAAAGTTCAAAGGGATTATCTAATTTGCATTTGGTAGTAGCATTGGTTTTTGTCTGAGTGAGTAAATTGCATTAAAAACGGAGATAGATAAGAAAATAAATTAAATTTCCATTTAGAACATCTTTAAAATGAAAGCGCTTCGATACGTTTCTTCTGTGATCTTGATTCACTGTCAGCAGAAAGCCAAGATTAAACCTATTTGAAATAAATATTAATGACTCATATTCGATACGTTTCAATCTTTTCTTGCTCCACTGTCAACTCTCTTAGTCAAAAACCAAGGTCAATTAATTTTCATTCTCTGTTATTTTAGCTAGTATAGGTAATATATGTAAGAACAGCATAATTTTTACCTTCTAAAAGTGGAAAGGTAATTAGTACCCAAAAATATGGTAACATTAAATGTAAATTTTATCCTAAAAGATGGATCCAAATATTTGTATCAAACAGCTAAATACACGAGTGGCTTTGACCGCCGCTCGTTTTTAATAAATCAATAGGATTTTCAACATGTGATGGCGGAGAGCAATGTTTAGGGGAACAGACCTTCTGGCAAACTGGGAATATTAGGGCGAGCACAATGGGAAAAATTGTTTGAAAGAAATTAGCAAATATAAGTGTCTATTTTCTTGCAGTTTTTCTTTCCAGTGTTAATTTATCTTTCATTCATAATTTTAATAAAAGAATTAGAACAGTGATCTTTTCGTTGTTGAGTAGATATTATTATTGTTTCAACAATTTTAATTAGTTTAGTTTGATTTATATAGGTAAGATTATATTGTACTTATCTACAACTAGGATAAGTGAACTGGTTGAAATGATTTATTTTTGTCTTTTCTACTACAAATTACAACAAAAAATATGAAGCATAAACCTACTAATTAATACATATCAAACTGTTCTATTCGTATTGAATAGAAAATTGTACTTATTTCTCTTCACCATTTAGGCGGGAAAGGAGATAATCGGAAAGAAATAGGCATAACAGGAACAGATATGGGACGCTAGCCGACCCTCTTGCTCTCTTACTAGGGGAGCAATGCCCTACAATATTAGCGACAATACGTCTATAAGTAGGTATAGTATATACGAGATGTAAGGGACAGCTTCCCGCTAACTTGTAGGGGTTGTCCAGTCAAAGAAACTGAACAACTAAGTAATTCTTTTAGTAAATGAAAAACAAATCGCTTCAAATCGCGTAACGTCAATTTCTACAAATTTGTAAGGAGTTGACTAGACAAAAGGTAAAAAGTAAATCTATTGTAAGTAAAGGAACGAATTTTAATAGACAGATAGAATGACCGAAAATCTTTAAGAAACAGCATTCTTCCAAGAAGAGCTCTATCTGTTCCCTAATTGACAAAGAACGCGCATTATGGCCCACTTCGGTCACCGCATCGATTTTAAAAATAGAAGGTTAGTGCGTTTTCTATACGCCAGTGGCTGGTACGCTCTGCGGTATCTTTATAATAAAACTGGCTGCAAACATATAAAGACTCTATGCTGAGCGAGTAAAGACTATACCGGCGCGGTCGAGTACAAGGTATGTGTAATATTACGTCTGGTGTAGCGGTGTTGTAGCGTTGAATGGAATTCGTACGATATGCTCTCTCGAAACTCAAATTCAAACAAATAGAATGCTCGATTTACGCGCGCAATAGTGTCGTGAATCGGATTTGACATTCGAGAATTGATTCTGCGTTTCATTTAGACTTGCGGTTTGAGGGGGAAGACAAAATCGTTTATTGTCGACCCTTTTTTGTGGCATTGGTATTTTTCGAGCAACGTTTGGGCTGTTCGAATATGATATAGCAAAAAGTGTAAATAACGCCATCTCATAAAACTACGTAATATAACGAGAAACATGTTACATCACGTAACAATACGAAAGTTCCAAAGTTTACAAAGTAAACTAAAACATGAACATTTTGTAGAGCTTCATTAAACAACATCACCATTAATACAAAAACAACATTCCTACATAATCATTTTGTAAGCTTTACGAAATGAAAAATATGAAGGTTTTGAAGGTTTAACGTCTTTATAGAAAGCAAAATGAAATATGTAGGTACAAACATTTAAAAATAAACAACCATAAGTTCATAATCGTAACTCGTACTTTTTACGGATGAAAGATGAAAGACTTTAATAAGAAAATACTTAGGTACTTATGTATGTTTACAGCTTACGAGGAAAGTTATAGTTCTCTCATAAAAAAAAGAAACAAATTACAAGAATAATGTGACTTATTTGCTCAGTGGAAAATTTTCCTTTTTTAGCGCTGTGAGTTTTTTTTTAAATCTTTAA
Organism: Scrobipalpa atriplicella; assembly: GCA_029255725.1. Lineage (NCBI taxonomy): Eukaryota > Metazoa > Arthropoda > Insecta > Lepidoptera > Gelechiidae > Scrobipalpa > Scrobipalpa atriplicella. The sequence continues at coordinate 16,373 of JARACY010001153.1, read as the reverse complement.
TTTCTTATCGCACACTACAAAAATAAGCAAGCCTGTGCCTAGATCTAAGTACGAGTAGGTAAAGCGGTAAGGTAACTGTGTTGTGGATAATTACTGTCCCCGTGTTACAAACGAGCGCGCGCTTTGAGCACTGGCTGGTGCACTATCTAATCTTGTGTGTTCCTTTTTTAAAAACATTTATTTTTAAACAGACAGATTTCAAGCACAGAAACCAGTAAGATTATAGATCGTATTTCGACCACTATTTCGACGAATTTTGTGTGCTGTTGCTTTAAAAACAGTGTCTATATCGACGATTTTATTTTGATAAGTAATTTGAAATGAGTATTTACGCTGAAAGTGTTTCCCGAATATGAGACCATAAAGAATCAAAATGTGTTTTACGATGAAATACTTTTAAATAACAAGTTACAAAAAAAATATCTTGGTTGTGTTAGCCAGTGTCTAAATGCCAGTGATATCATGCCATCAAAATAGTCAAGCCGTTCAGGCGTTACATACGAAGAAAATAATTAGACAAGCAGATAATATCATAGATTAAATGTGAAAAAAGTACCATTCATTTACTCGCGCAGTCAAGTAAAAAGAAAAATCAAAGCGCGAATGCAAGTAAAAGAAAATAAAAACAAATGCCAAACGACACAGAATAAGTAAGACGCAGCAAATAAAGTACACACACAGTCGTCAAAGGCAAAGCGCATAATTTCGTCTATTGAAAATCCGTGTCGTCTATAAATTGTCGTTGTTCGACTCGAAAATCCACTCGCTAAGAAGGAGATTGTCGAGGTTCATTTTTAAAAAGGATTTGTATATTATTGATAGTTTGTCAGCCTATTGCCTAAAGTCAAATAACAAGTAACTAAATTAATTCCAGGAAGAAGAACAGCTGATACATTCAATACAAAAACGTTTTACTGTTTGACTTTCTTTTACTGTGCCAACGAGCTGTTTTTGTAGTGGTTGAACCTATGATAGACTTCGATTGCTGATTCCAATATTTATAGTACAGCCTGGTGTTCCAAGTACTCGTAAAGGTGCTAATTGGAACGTTATTTTATTGGGCATAGGATGTATCTACTCTTTAAATAAGTTGTAAATCATCATGAGTTCAAAGGATTCTATTAAGTACTTCTAACACTCAGTATAAACGACTTCTAATCTTTGATATTCAAAAGATCTTTGTGAAGTCAAATTAAGTGACGAAAAGTTCAAGGTAGAGTGACGCCGCCGTCACACCGTTTAATATTAGCGGCCACGCTCGTTTGACCTACATTTACCCTTAATACTTTAAACTTTAACGTGGACTGGACTTTAATCCTATTTAAATACAAAATGGTGTTCTTTTACAGGAAAAGATTCTAAAAGAAATTTCTGTTTTGCATACGTAGGTATATCAAGTGCAAGAGTGCATGCGACCCCGCCATTTGTAATCGCGTCTCCGCGCCTTTTTGCCGCAGTTTTTCCACATAAAGCAAAGACAACACACCGCATACAGCCGCGATGCGTTCCGATTCACAGGTGCCGCTTACACGCGGAACGATCCGCATGCGATATTGATGTAATCACGTGTTACGTTCAAAAAAACGCACCCGAGCGGGGAAAGTGACGCCGCGCCTCAAGATCGTGAAAGGTACTTAGACGATCACCAGCTATACTAGACCCCTTCCCTCTCCCTTGCATAGTGCGGCCGCGACGCGAAAGAAGATGCGCGGTTAATGGCCGGGGGTCTTGAGAAGCTGGTTCCGGGCAAACTTACGACACCGACAGAGCGTTCGGAATTCGAACTACTTTCGCGTAATCTGTCGGAATAGAATATGCCGCCCTAGTTAGCTTCAGCTTTTGGGGAAAAATTGTCGTCAAATGAACAGATTAAGGTAGTATTGTCAGGCTACAGAGCTCGTCGTTTTAAAAAATACTTAGGTACGTCCACTCATCCGTTCTATGCTTCAGATTAATTTGCTATTTTTAAAGCAATAGAAAACACATATCTAAAGTGGCGCATAAAGCAAATATTCGCAGTGCAGCGGGGAAACCGGCTCTCAGACATATATTTCATAGGAAACGCTGCGACCCTCACGTACTCCACAAACCAATGACAAATGTTGAGAGTGGCGCGTTAACGGTAGCTTGAAGCCGTTTTACAAATCTAATTCTATAAGGGATTTCCATTAAAAAAATTATGTTGCATGCAATGTTACTGATAATGATAATAAAATAATAGTAAAATGGCTGAATTTCGAGGCTGAATAAGAACATCTTTACGATGATTGTCTACGGCCTTCGCATTTGCTGGCTTGGCAATAGTCATTACATAATATAAGCGACTTTTAACATAAGATTAATTTCAAACTTAGAAAATACATCTTCAAAACGTTTCAAGGCCGTTTTCTAAACATTAGCTTTAGGTGCTCAATTATCCAAATCCAAAGACTACACAAGTCAGATTTTGTTCGGATCCAATTAATGGGTCCAATTTACAAAACATTTTAAAGGAAGAATTGAACTTTCTTAGATTAACTTCACAACAATATTGACTTCCGTTTTGTAACAATACTAGCACAGATAACCTATTCGGCGGCGTGTTAGGGTTTCGATCGGGAATTCCCGGGAAAGTCAAACGAAAAAAACCCGGGAATTCCGAAATCCTAGACGTGATACTAGTTTTTAGAACTACTACTTCACTCGCAGTTTCATGAGATTTTTTTCGTTAAAGATAATGTTTTATTTTCCCTCCTTCAAGGTAAAAATTACCGCATAAATTACACACGGTACCATCATTTTGGTAGCATTATGGTGATTAATAACAAATTATTATGTTTCTGTTTAAGTGGATAAAACATTAAAAACACGTATAAATAAAAACTTCTAAACAGGTAGATGTCGATTCCCAGGTAGAAGTTTGCAAATGAAACCTGAAACAATATTGACCTCTCCTGGCGGAGTTTCAACGCCAACTTAATAACAACCTGGCATAAACTTTAAGCAAGTAAATTTATTTCTCTGAGTGTTCAGAACGCACATCTCATTTGCACGTGCTGCGCTGAGTAGTAGGAAACTGTGAGGAAACTATTGTATTAAGGGTCAGGGGCCCGTTCAAACTCTACGCATTTGTAAACTACACACTGTATAACTGTTTACAGTAGGCAGAACACAAAAGTCTGGAAAAGGAGAAATTTATTTAAACTGATATCACTTCTATACAAACAACCTCATATGTTGTTAGGATAAAGGGTTTTATTATTAAAACTAACATTTATTTGTACTTTTCTATAGTCCATAACTTTTTTTTGCATATAATAGGTATATGCTGTGCGGTGCGTACCACCTTAGCCTGACCTCTGCAATGTTTTCAGAAAGAGGCGTTACATTTATAATCAAAAAAGTTACATTTAAGGTAATTACAAGATGGACTGCACTCTGCACGCAACAGCAGCAGACTGCCGCAGCGATCATCTCACAGTTTTTGTGATAATATGTGCAGTTCAACTTGGAATAGTTCCTTTAGAAAGATGCATTCATTAATTTTTTTACTTCAGAGTTAGAAATTAATTGTCCATTTTTACATTTACCTCCTTCAGGAGGATTTTCAGCACTTTACCAATACTGGGAGTATTTACAAAAACAAATATGAGTGGGTATGCAGGATTTCTTTCAATAAAAATCTAGCTATGTACTTTATGTCCTTGCAATAAAGGTTATTTTATAACTCTATCTACCCAATTTGCTTCTACAAGGCGTTCCGAGGAGGAAAAGTCGAGATTATTCCACTCTGTTATTCGTTAAAGGAAAATGGTAACTGATGTTGGCGTTTTCCGGCCTCGTTACTTTATGAGAAATAATTCATTGAGGATAGCTTGTGTGAATTTCCCTAATTGTTGTAAACTTCTTGGGTATATTCTTTGTTTGAAGTGAGATTTGTTTAGAAGGTAATAACAACCGACTCGGATGCAATTAATTCCAAAAGGCTTTGATTTTTCTGCGACTGAATCTTTTAACAAAAATCTAGGTGGATTTTTATCCGGAAAAGAACTAAAGAGAAAATAGTAAAATTATCATGCAAGTCTGAATAGAATATGGAAAATTGTAGAGTAAACCAAAATAGCATTCCAAAATAGAATGTTAATACTCGTAAACAACTTAAAGGGCTCAAGCAAGCTTGTCAGCAGGCACTCAGGTAGGTAGGTAGGTAACTTTATTTATTATTGTAAGTTTTTTTTTAAATGATTAATTTTTTAAATGGTTAGTTCCTAATCTTACTTAGCCATGAACCAATAAACCTTGATCTTGTAATATGAATGCGGTTGTTTGGTATTTGCAAATCATTCACCTTCATATGAATGAACTTGAAGCTCATTATAACATTGTATATTTTATTTTCCTCAAAGCTCTATGCTACGAAGAGGTCGAACAACTTTCCGATAAAAAAATTTGAAGTATATTATATTTCTTTGTAAAGAAATATTAAAAATACAAGAATCAAATATGGCGGTGCTTCCTATTTAGTACATTTTGAGATTCTTGGCGAGAATGAAAAGTTGTTTACATTAATAAACTTGAATTACGCGGAAGTTTCATTTAGTCAGCCCAAACAAGCCACCTAGAGCTAAAAAATGTTGCACTTATTTATTCTACCATCTGATATATTTTAATTAAACAAAAACATATAAGGTACACCTAGGTACTTCTCAATCGCTATTCCTTAGAATACTTATATTTAGCTAACAGGATTTCCCTGGCCTTAAGCATCTAAATATCACTATTTCACGCATTAATCTTGGCAATCCTGTTTCCCGTAAAATAACAGCACCTAGGGGGAGGGGGGGAGCAATACCCCTCTTCCTTTCAACCCCCGAACTTCCCCGCGTTTGTTTGACAGGGGTCTTTTCAGGTCCATATTACCCTGCTGATTTAAAACGGCGATTTTACAGCTTCGATCATGGGAAAATACACAATGGAAAACCTTGCGTGGAAACCGGGTTATCATAAATAATACATTGAAATTATAAGTATTCTAGTACCTACTATTGATATTCTTCAGTTTTTTTTTATAGATTCTATGTTAACAATAGTTACTATTTAAGTATAACTTTCTTCCCAAGAAGATAAGTTTCACATGTTGTTTGATTATCAAATCAATAAATAATTGGTTATTAAATTAAACTAAACGTTCAATTAATTTATGATCATTAAAAATTAATTACAAATATTTAAAGGGTGTTTTGTGATGGGCCTCAATCTGAAAAAGTTACATGTTACCACTTAAAAATGCGATATTGTCAGGAAAAAAAATATGAAACCTGCCGATAAAATTGCATCTAGGTAACGTATAATGTGTTTAAGCCGATTAATAAGGATAGAGTTTTATTTTAATTTTTACACGTTATTAGATTGCACGAGAAATAATTATGTCCAAAGTATAAATGATCGTGTTTACCTACGTTACACGAGAATGTTTCTTACACCTACATAACGTAACTATATGGACAGTATATTCACTGAATTGCCTGCCTGTACTGTACAGTCCCTCACATCCATCTTTACACCATGTAACACTTAGTTTCCTCCATATTGCTCTTGGTTTCGCGAAAAAAACCTGTACGTTTTCCTGTTTTGACTGTAGTACTACTTTAAGGCTGCGAAAATTGATACGTGTGCATTTAACGGTATATTACGTACGGTACGTTTGCAGAAAAGGATATAGCTTATCTTATCAAATTATTATTTACGTTTTAACTTTACTGACAGGATGTTAATTGTGTTCGCAGGTACGGAGCAGAGTAACAAACAACAGCTGTAGTAGAGTTTTTTTTTATTTCGTACAGCACAACAGTAGATTAAACAAGGTTATCCACATTTTGGGACCTATCATAACATGGATTTCCATAACGCATGGTAAAATAATCATGAATTATCTAAATAGGTTCATATCAATCTCATCTTTTTAGATGGGCCAAACTGACGCCATGCCTCGGTAAGTAATTTATTGTTAATTTTATAAATTCTACGTTTTCAAAGTAATTTATGTATTTAACTTTTCTACTTATGCATAAAGTTTGTCTTAAACTTCTACCGTTGACGCTCTATCTATTCCGTAAGGGCTATAGGCGTGATGTATGTATATTTTCATGAACAATAAATGTACGTACGTTCACACGAGTTAAAATTAAACAAACCCGAGATTTAGCGCGAACAATCTATTACTCAAATCACTACACTTTAATTTCAAACAAAAAGGTACCCAGTACCCACACTCGCCGGTATAGCATCGTAAAAGACTTGGTCGGACTCATCCGTTGATGTCACTCAGAAGCCAACAAATCGACCGACTAGTCTGACGATCCACAACGGACAAAGAAAACTGATTGGAATCCGGACACGAGTTGCTCGATCAATCGCACGATAGATCCAGCGTCCATAGAATCGGGCTACTAGTATGAAGACCAGTCGCAGCCAGTTCAATGTAGTTGCAGGGTTATCATGTACATTTTTGAGGAGAAACAGAAATGAATTTTGGAAATACCATCACGCTGGAATTTCCATGAAATAGTTTTGGTTTAGGTGCGTTTGTAGCGTTACAAATGTTATGGAATTGATAATAAAGATAGAGTAAGTTACAAATAGAAAATAGCAGAGATTCATTTGTTTGTCTTCAGAAAAGCGATCATAATCATCGTTTATTTTAATACTTCTTTGTAAATAACAAGATTTTCCTTAAAAATTTATTATACTTAATACCCAACCCTAATCTTGTTAATTTATGGTGTTGAAGAGGAGATAATAGGTGCTGTTAAATTTGCGGAAATTACGTCCTTTCGGCTTTCGGCTGCCTTTTTTTTATCGAGTTCTGTATAGTCATCAAATCTTGGAATTGTTTCCATAATATTCTCGATCATTCCTTTTGGATTCGGATTTTGTAAACGTCGACTTAATAAAATATGACAGTTTCTTTATTTTATTGTACTAAGTGCGTACTATGTAAATTTTACAATATAGGGGTAGAACAGTGTTTTATTTAAGTAGGTAGTTATCCCTCTAAGTAAACTTAAACACAACGTTTTATATTTGCTAGAATTCCTAAATTGTAAGTGTATAAGATGACAGATATATTAAATTAAATTTATGATGACAAATGTAGAGACGATTTCATTTTTAATAAGTACATTTCCCGCATATTTGCCTAGCTTATCAAAATGTGGGAAATTGGTAGCACAAAAAGCACTCAATTTTGTAAATCCTTATAGGAAAAGTGAACGGTACAAGCACATACATTCGAGTTAAGTCGGTACTACTCGGTACTCTCGGAGTTGAAACGCGATACCAAGGAAACGCTTACATAATAAACCTCCATACTGAACTAATTTCAATACATTGCCGGTTTGTGTTTAAACTCGTTACTAACACTGTGTATAGAGCCAGCAATGTAATGTAAAATCGCCTTCGCGACGACACCACGATTCGTACAGTACCTTTGCGCGCACGGATACTCGCCGAAACAGGGCAAGATAAATGATCTCCTTTCTCATTTCATATAACTTTGCACATACGCTGAAAAGAAACAGGTGATTCTGATATGTAGTCAACAATGTGCAAAACCTTGCCTGTGAGATTTTTTTCTGGTCCTGTCACTGTCAGTCAGTCTGTCCCATCAAATAAGGAATTGTGCGTTGCGTAAACACTCGGACATTGAAAACTAAGTTCCGCGCACATGGCTGATCTATGGGTGATTGGCCGCCGTCACCGAAATTCGGTTGGGAGAACTAAAAGCTCAACAGAAACTCTTTTAGGAAGGATTGCATTTATCGTTGTGTCTAGACTAGACTACCTAGATTCTAGGTAGTCTAGGTCCTAGACGGTCCAAGATGATTAGACAAGACGCCAATCACGTTTCTGAACTAAGTAAAATTCTCAAAACTGAGGCAGTACAATTGTTTAATAATGTGTTTGCTATACTATACAGTATAGTAAGTAGTATATCTAAGATTTTTTTATGGTTTCCAATGTACCTATACAGAGAGTTTAAAGAGAGAAAACCTTTCAGTAAAACATAAATAAACGTTATCCATGCATCCATAATATGTCCATGTAAAAAGTGTAAAGTTGTGGTTGACTGTGAGTCCAACAAAGAAATGTTTTCCGAGTTGACTTCTCAGTGTGTAAACGAATTAAAAACTGATAGATGGCCGGTAAATGTGAATTAATACCTCGGACTCGGCTCAGCACAGTCAGTCATAAAAACATCGTGAAATAATAAAACGCGGGCGTCGGAGCAGATAAAGAGTTAAAAGCCCATTATTTGAACTCGTTGCAACTTGCCTGTTTAGAAAATTAAACCATTTCAAATACTATTTTAGTGGAATACATAATAAGATACTTTAGATAACTTTTTACAGAAGTAGCCTATGTTACGTCTGGTTTTTTAGCTTTCAAAGAAAGTATTTCAAAACCTAATCGATCACCATCACCTACTTAGGTTCTATGGTGATCGTTTAGTAGTAATAGTAGTTAAATACTAACTCGTTGTGATAGTAGGTAAATACTAATCGACCACCCTCATCTAAGTATTTTCTTTTTTATTATAGTAGTAAATTTCCTGCTGAAAAAGAACCTCTCACAAAGCTTATTTCATTCCACAAAATATAACCTAAAACGGCACCTGATTAGGCCCACATTGAGAGTGGAACTTTTCAACAGGCAGGTTCAGTTATTATGACGCATCATGGGGCAACGACCTAACGGGTCGGGAGACCTAGCGACCAGCTCTTTGACTTTTATAAAGCCTGAAATTTTAGAGGCCTTCATATTAAGGTCTAATCTAAGGTAATACATAAATAAGGAATTTGAAAATCCTGTCTTTTGAATCTTTTTGAATGTCGGTTGAAATTTTTATTTGTTGTTTCTCATATTTAAAAATAGAACTATGAGTTCAAAAACACATAGAATTATAATTTGATCAAAGCTAGGATCAGTGTGTGTAGAGATTTTGATGAAAATTAATTTATTCAGCATTAACGTGATGTAGATAGATGAGACATGAAGTCATGTCCTTCAAATAATAATTTCAACTGGATACTGAACCCGAAACCCTCTATAATCTAGCTAAATGATACCTTTTGAGTGATCGCGGTCTAGTAGACCTCTGGATCTGCATTAGATTTGCAATCTGCGGATAAGCTAATAAGAATATCGTGAAGCATAAAGCCTTGTAAGTCTCGAGACCTTGCAAGATTAGCGCCAGCATACAATATTATTGTTTTATATTTTGTATTGTTATAATAAAGTAGTGTCAATACCAAATAGTAGTATAAAAATAGTGTCACAGATTGAAAATTTGCCCCGTTTCCTATTAAGATCCAATTCCTTAGCATGAAAATTCATATTCCGTAACGAATCTAATATTATTAAGACGTTTTGAAAGTCACGGATTGATCAATGACCTAGTTTAAAATATTATCTCATTTTTAATCTGTCACTTTCAAAGAAGTTTATTTGATGTTCCTATTTTAATGACACTTGTGTCTATATTATTAATTAAATTTTTCTTGAATACAGGAAAATTAAGTAAAATTTCCCTTTGTTTTATTACTCGAGTTACTATCGTATATTGATCTTCCAGTATCTGTAGATACCTACAATAGCTTTTAACCTTTGATATTTCCACCATTTCAGTGAATAATATTTATTTGACATGAAAATCTAGTCTATCACGACACAATGAACCTTGTATTTGGTATAATATATTAGTGTGTGCAAAGCTTAAATACATATGTGTGAATCAATTAATAAGAAAAAGCCAAGGTCATTAACTATACAACCAAAAAAAAAAAAAAAAGAACATCTATTAAAGATGATTAAAGATGGCTCCCATGTCAGAATCACGTACCCTTCAGAAAAAAAAAATAAAAAAAAATACAACTTTCTTATGGAAAATGATTCGTTCGAGAGGTTAGGTAGTGACGCAGGATGGTGCAGTGACCCTTGTACGTTGGCAGACCTTGCGATCGTCTGCGTCCTAGCCAGACGGATTTTACAGAAGAAACGTCCTCTACTGTCTAGTGTACCTAGTCAATCGAAAAAAATATGCAAATGGAAATAGAAACTATACATTTAGCAGTACTTATATTGAAGTAATTATCAACTTTAGTTTCACCCGTGGCTAAATGAGTATTCCAGTAGAAATTAAGACAACGATCTTATACTAGCAGATACAGCGAAGACCGAGCCGAGTGGAGTAGAAAAAAAACCGAAAGCTGACCAGCATTAGGCCGGGATAACGCTGGGCAGAAGAAGAGGAAGCAGAAGAAAGGTAGTGACGTGAAAGAAGGACATACACTTTTGTGTTAATAATATTTGTATGGATATTCTACAGTTTCTTCTGAACATGATAAGGATAACGTTCATTTTGATATATTTATTATCTTATCTTCACATTAGCCTAAGAAAATACCCAGTCAAGTTGAAGGTTTTAAAACTGCCTGCTATAAATTGCGCAGATATTACAGAATCATTAAAAAACATAATACCGTAGAAAACATTAGGTACATAGAAAAACATAATAATGGTATAGGCTCGACGCATCGTGATTGATACGAGTACTTTGTTGTAGCAATACGACGCAGTATCTAATGTACTCTAGCGTGATAAATATTTACGACTCGAAAATTAGTGACGTAGGCATACGTGGGTAGGTCCTACGCATTTTCTTCATTACCTTGTACATAAACGGAGGTAGGCCGTTTCGTAGAAATAGTCGGTAATTTTTTTGTTTACTTAACTTTTTCCTTCATGGTTTTTCAATGAATAATTTAGAAAAATTAAGATTATGCGTCATCGTAAATTTCGTGAAACACGAGACACTTACGTTTTTTTTATTTTCACTGTGTATTTGCTTTTACTCTGTCTAGACATTTTGGTGATCGAGACAGAAGCGAGCTAACTTAGAAACCTAAAAGACACTGCACACGTTCACACACACACACACACCTACCTCAATTCTCTATTAAGTATGCGTCATTTCATGCATAAATGCTTATCCTTTAGTAGCTAGCAACCTACGTTACTTTTCCAGTCGCTCCAATTCTCAGCTATTTTTGAGTTACCCTCTTCAACTAAAATAATCTTGTTGAGTACAAGTTTCAGTTATTGTTTGCACATCGTACTATTTCAACAATTCGCTTGAAACAGAATTTCCGATGGATCATCTGAGCCAATCAACGGACCTAAATTGCTGCCTCTGGAAACAAGAAATTAAATTCACATCTACCAAGGCAGTTATATCAGGAAAGTTTAGGTAGGTATGAACTACGTTGCATTTGCAACCTATATTGATTTGTAGGGATGTACCTAAATATTTTAAAAACAGAACACCTAAGAATTTAAAAATATAGGAAAAAATTAAGAGGTACGAGACGGGATCATAATTAATTTTATAAATACGAATTGTGCCTGTAAGTCCGAGTTTAGTAGAGACGAGTCAAAAATTCTAAATTCAAACCATTCTTTTTTTTCACATTCATTCAGTAAAATCAATATATTTAGATCCACTCACTACTTACAAGTAAAACAAAGGAAATCCTACTAGTGAAGCTATTATACGCTCCAATCCAATATTTTTGGTAGAAGAGTCGATGACTCGGAGTGTATACTTGCTCCCGTGACATTGCTCTAAAAATAGAATGTTCCGATACACAGCTGGGCGGTAGCCGTAGAGCAGTTTATATTATGCCATGTTGGTTACTTTGGTTCAATTATAACATTACAATATGAGTAAATGTATTCGATACGAACACTTTAATTGAAGCGGATTTTATTTTATTATTTATGTTTTAAAAAAATAATAAATTTTATGAAACGAGATTTTATTTACAGAGATAATTGTTTTTATAAACTTTTTCTATTAAAGTTTTGAATTTATTTCGCTGTACATTTTATACATATCAAATTCTATATGACAGAATAGCATAGAGTAATATTAATAAATAAATACTATCAATGGCAGCGTTTTGTCGGCGATCGTCTTCAATAAATTATAATTAAAATTATCACATGACTGCACTGGTTAGATACATTAGAGGTATTTGAATCTTTTCTAAAATTAATGTAATTGTAAACAAACTCTACCGCCATTCTGTTTGTTTTGTAGACACACCGAAAGATCACTAATATCATGCGTCACGCGACTATCATAGAAAACTCGCAGTTGTCTATGTATGTTTAGTGTTTAGTGTACATTTCGGAACAAATACTTTGATTTTGAGACCTTTTTTACGAAGCAGTAGCCTTTATATTCATAGTTACAGGTCCTTTCACCTATGTGTGGAAACCTGTATATAAAATGTAGACACAGATATACTCCATCATCAGGCGTAGTACAATATTTTTTGCGAGATTGACGAGCCTCTACTGTAGATGCGTTGTTTTTGTTGTCCCTTACGTCATCGTCACGTTTGTGTGCGATAATAAAACGATAAACAGATTGATAAATGCTTGATAAACATTATTGTACGCTTATTTTTCTGCCTACTTTATGCCTTTTGATAAATGCTAGCTGGTTCTTTATGATTTATAAAAACATCGAGTTTAGTATAGATTTGGGGAGGTAAGTAGTACATGACACGACCTATTTCATTAAGTTATTGGAGAGCTGGCTGAAAAACCCTGGACATAGACGTTTGATCTAAGACGTTTGTTTACTGTGCGTCAATAACACATTGTGTCACAAAAATATACTTGTTTTTAGGAATAAATGGATGGTAGGTAGGTACTAGGTATTGACTAATGCCGATCTTATTAGCATTCCGAAAAATTACTCAACACAATAGACAATTTTTTCTACGTCTCAATAAATCAGAGGCACAAGGGTACAAGGCTCGTGCCACTGTCACTGCTATGGTCGGATCCAGGTGACGTTTAACATATAATGGAAAATCGGTCGTTCACCTCCCGGGAGTCGAAGGGGCCGACGTTAATGCGCAATTTTATGACCTCGATACCGCACTGGCCTTGTCCGTTGTGAAGAGCGCGCCGCGTCAAGGAGAATTAGTTTGACGTTCATTGCGCGGCAAGCTGAATGCAGGATCTTTCTCTAAATTACTCTACAGGGAGTAAAAAAAATTGCTGAATTTAGGGTGTCAACCTACCCCTGAAACTAAACAATTTTAAGGAATTGAAAAAAATTGGCCCTTCCGTACAAAATAGTGTCAGTAGCTTGAGTCATTTTGTATGGGAGGGCATTTATTTTATTTTTCGTTTAATGTTCCTTGGATGAAATTGTTCAGTTTCATGGGTAGTTTCACTCACATCCTAAAGTTTGATCAAAATTTTTATCGTTTTATTATCGCACACAAACGTGACGATGACGTAAGGGACAACAAAAACAACGCATCTACAGTAGAGGCTCGTCAATCTCGCAAAAAATATTGTACTACGCCTGATGATGGAGTATATCTGTGTCTACATTTTATATACAGGTTTCCACACATAGGTGAAAGGACCTGTAACTATGAATATAAAGGCTACTGCTTCGTAAAAAAGGTCTCAAAATCAAAGTATTTGTTCCGAAATGTACACTAAACACTAAACATACATAGACAACTGCGAGTTTTCTATGATAGTCGCGTGACGCATGATATTAGTGATCTTTCGGTGTGTGGTCTACAAAACAAACAGAATGGCGGTAGAGTTTGTTTACAATTACATTAATTTTAGAAAAGATTCAAATACCTCTAATGTATCTAACCAGTGCAGTCATGTGATAATTTTAATTATAATTTATTGAAGACGATCGCCGACAAAACGCTGCCATTGATAGTATTTATTTATTAATATTACTCTATGCTATTCTGTCATATAGAATTTGATATGTATAAAATGTACAGCGAAATAAATTCAAAACTTTAATAGAAAAAGTTTATAAAAACAATTATCTCTGTAAATAAAATCTCGTTTCATAAAATTTATTATTTTTTTAAAACATAAATAATAAAATAAAATCCGCTTCAATTAAAGTGTTCGTATCGAATACATTTACTCATATTGTAATGTTATAATTGAACCAAAGTAACCAACATGGCATAAAGTAGGCAGAAAAATAAGCGTACAATAATGTTTATCAAGCATTTATCAATCTGTTTATCGTTTTATTATCGCACACAAACGTGACGATGACGTAAGGGACAACAAAAACAACGCATCTACAGTAGAGGCTCGTCAATCTCGCAAAAAATATTGTACTACGCCTGATGATGGAGTATATCTGTGTCTACATTTTATATACAGGTTTCCACACATAGGTGAAAGGACCTGTAACTATGAATATAAAGGCTACTGCTTCGTAAAAAAGGTCTCAAAATCAAAGTATTTGTTCCGAAATGTACACTAAACACTAAACATACATAGACAACTGCGAGTTTTCTATGATAGTCGCGTGACGCATGATATTAGTGATCTTTCGGTGTGTCTACAAAACAAACAGAATGGCGGTAGAGTTTGTTTACAATTACATTAATTTTAGAAAAGATTCAAATACCTCTAATGTATCTAACCAGTGCAGTCATGTGATAATTTTAATTATAATTTATTGAAGACGATCGCCGACAAAACGCTGCCATTGATAGTATTTATTTATTAATATTACTCTATGCTATTCTGTCATATAGAATTTGATATGTATAAAATGTACAGCGAAATAAATTCAAAACTTTAATAGAAAAAGTTTATAAAAACAATTATCTCTGTAAATAAAATCTCGTTTCATAAAATTTATTATTTTTTTAAAACATAAATAATAAAATAAAATCCGCTTCAATTAAAGTGTTCGTATCGAATACATTTACTCATATTGTAATGTTATAATTGAACCAAAGTAACCAACATGGCATAATATAAACTGCTCTACGGCTACCGCCCAGCTGTGTATCGGAACATTCTATTTTTAGAGCAATGTCACGGGAGCAAGTATACACTCCGAGTCATCGACTCTTCTACCAAAAATATTGGATTGGAGCGTATAATAGCTTCACTAGTAGGATTTCCTTTGTTTTACTTGTAAGTAGTGAGTGGATCTAAATATATTGATTTTACTGAATGAATGTGAAAAAAAAGAATGGTTTGAATTTAGAATTTTTGACTCGTCTCTACTAAACTCGGACTTACAGGCACAATTCGTATTTATAAAATTAATTATGATCCCGTCTCGTACCTCTTAATTTTTTCCTATATTTTTAAATTCTTAGGTGTTCTGTTTTTAAAATATTTAGGTACATCCCTACAAATCAATATAGGTTGCAAATGCAACGTAGTTCATACCTACCTAAACTTTCCTGATATAACTGCCTTGGTAGATGTGAATTTAATTTCTTGTTTCCAGAGGCAGCAATTTAGGTCCGTTGATTGGCTCAGATGATCCATCGGAAATTCTGTTTCAAGCGAATTGTTGAAATAGTACGATGTGCAAACAATAACTGAAACTTGTACTCAACAAGATTATTTTAGTTGAAGAGGGTAACTCAAAAATAGCTGAGAATTGGAGCGACTGGAAAAGTAACGTAGGTTGCTAGCTACTAAAGGATAAGCATTTATGCATGAAATGACGCATACTTAATAGAGAATTGAGGTAGGTGTGTGTGTGTGTGTGAACGTGTGCAGTGTCTTTTAGGTTTCTAAGTTAGCTCGCTTCTGTCTCGATCACCAAAATGTCTAGACAGAGTAAAAGCAAATACACAGTGAAAATAAAAAAAACGTAAGTGTCTCGTGTTTCACGAAATTTACGATGACGCATAATCTTAATTTTTCTAAATTATTCATTGAAAAACCATGAAGGAAAAAGTTAAGTAAACAAAAAAATTACCGACTATTTCTACGAAACGGCCTACCTCCGTTTATGTACAAGGTAATGAAGAAAATGCGTAGGACCTACCCACGTATGCCTACGTCACTAATTTTCGAGTCGTAAATATTTATCACGCTAGAGTACATTAGATACTGCGTCGTATTGCTACAACAAAGTACTCGTATCAATCACGATGCGTCGAGCCTATACCATTATTATGTTTTTCTATGTACCTAATGTTTTCTACGGTATTATGTTTTTTAATGATTCTGTAATATCTGCGCAATTTATAGCAGGCAGTTTTAAAACCTTCAACTTGACTGGGTATTTTCTTAGGCTAATGTGAAGATAAGATAATAAATATATCAAAATGAACGTTATCCTTATCATGTTCAGAAGAAACGTCCTCTACTGTCTAGTGTACCTAGTCAATCGAAAAAAATATGCAAATGGAAATAGAAACTATACATTTAGCAGTACTTATATTGAAGTAATTATCAACTTTAGTTTCACCCGTGGCTAAATGAGTATTCCAGTAGAAATTATT